>OZ010737.1:117946533-118159033 GCA_963932295.1 Tipula lateralis
AACAAGAATCTACTAAAATATTTTACAATATAACAATTATATTCTTATTATCATTTGTCCTTGTCGTCATTGAAAATTATTTGATAACAGCAACCGAAGACTACACAAAATAATATTATACAGACTACACAAACAATATGAGATGAGTGTGTGTAGAAATTTTAGCCTGTCAGCACAGTACTCTTCGTGTCATACATTCAACGAGTATAATGTACGAAAGATATAAATTTTCTTATAGTTTTACAAATGAAACTGTCTACCGAACATCGTGAGAATGATTATCATGATGATAATGATACTCTCGTGCTATATCATATACGAGTAAAATGTCTTCTCGTACACATACTACGGAATTTATCGAAAGATGAAAAAGTTTGTTTATACTTTGACAGTATAGTACAACCGAATAGAAAATGGTCAGAAAATTTTTGAAGGGAACATCCAAAATAAAATCCTAATTACGGTCACATACAAACTATATCTATATGCGGGGGTTCGAGTACAAAACACAAACGTACCCGTTTACACAGTATATACATACATATATGAAAAATAACAATTTGTCGAAAGTTTTATATGATTTTGAAAATTGTGGATAGATTGTTCGACGCCATACTAAACTAGTATTTAATAGCATGTGGATATGAGTGAATAAATATAAAACTTATATATTCGTAAAGTTTAGGGGTTATATGGGGGATATAAAGTTTTATAAAGTGTCATGTTGTTTGGTAGTATCTGTACTGACACCCTGTTAATGTATATTAAACAAAAAAGGTTGAATTGGCACAGTACACTCTCGGGGTTTACTAGAGCATAAATTGTTGTATTAGAGAACCTATATTTAAGAATAAACGTCTTAATCGATATTGCTCAAGTGTAAACTTCCAAATGTAGGTAAAGAAGATTTAAAGAAAATAACATGGGGTATAACGACAGAAATTAAATCTAATAGTTAAATTTGGCAGAAAGTTATGGTCTATTGAAATCTGTTGATTCACTTTTAATATCGATAAAACAGTTTACTTGAAGAGTCTAAAAGGATGGAGGCACAATTTACGTATACGAGTGCATTAGACTTTCTATACTATGGCAAAAACGTACATGCAGATTCGTATTGAAATTAAATCGAGATAAATCGTAGATAGTTCTTAAAACATTTCAACAGTTTGTCAGGGTGAAAAAATTTCGTAAAAAATTTAGTGTTCTCATGTGGCAAGGACTTTCTTTCCCCATAAAATCATCCATTTGGAAACATAGACAAATCCACGTAAAACATCCCCAAATCAAATTGCCCATGTGTTGATTTCTAAAGAGCGTGCTCGGCTTGTCCAAGGGGTAAGATTGTATCGGTCTTCAACAAAATTAGAACAGGGGCTATTATATATATATTTATATATATATATATATATATATATATATATATATATATATATATATATATATATATATATATTATATATATATATATATATATAACGCATTCTTCTGTGAAGGATAAATGAGGAAATAGAACATCAAGATCTTGTCAGCAATAGACGGGCAATAGATCTTGGAGCAATTACGACGGACCTTTTAAAGTTACACAGCGTTTACGCAAGAGATTTATTGTTTCAATCAAAGGCAAAAATCAATCTATTACAATTGATAGATTGAAACCAGCGTACGGCATTTTAAATCCTGCTGATCAGATAGCAGCGACGACACGACATAAAAAAGTTCGATTTTCTGTATAACATTTCGATATTCGTGGGCTCTATCTGCGAAGGGGGTCCTGTAGCGATTCAACATATTTGTTGAATAATATTTCAAACCGTTTCTTATTTATTAATGCAACTTTTTCATTAATGGCGAATTTCATTACGTCACGTTCTATCGTATAATCGAGGTAAATATTATATTCACAGTGACAAGTGCACCATCTATATTCCTGTAGAATATTCCTGTAGAATATTCTCTTCTCTTTCAGAAAGATGAATTGGCTGTTAGGTAGAAGTTCTGAGCTTACTTTACATAATAAATTGCTACTGTACCGGCAAATTCTTAAGTCTGTATGGACTTACGGTATTCAGCTCTGGAGCTGTACAAAGCAAACAAACATCAATATCATCCGGTCATTCCAAAGCAGAAGTTAGAGACTAATAGGTATGGCATGTTCTCCTAATTTTTTTCTTCAAATGAAAATGTATGGAACTGAGGCACTAAAGATCTACGACAATCGAAAGCATGCAGTACAATAAATTAGTTTAGTTGGATAAAATTGTACAGGCATGGAAGCAAGTTGCCTTCTTAGTGACAATATGGATAGTTGTTTGTTCCATATTGCTCATGTTATTGTCAATAAGCTTGAACTCAAAATAGTATGTATGTATGTAGTTGATTAATTTAGTTCAAGAATTTAAAATATTTGTTTAGAAGTAATGATGTGTTCAAACTTTCATATTTGCTTTCCTATCTTAATACAAATTATAAGCATTAAATAGATAAAATAAATAAAGAAAGTAATAAAACAAACAAAAAAGCAGCACTTACCTGTCACAAGTCAGATATCCCTGTGATAACATTTCTGAAAGAACTTTTTACTGTGAAAAGTATCTACACTATGCGTTGGTAGTCTCATGCAGTTGTAAGTAAAATCACAATCAGTAAAGTGGAAAAAAATTTAACTAGGATATTGTTCTTACCATATATCTTGTAAAATCTTAAGATAGGTGTTTTTTACTTGAGTACCCGCTGACGATTACAATCCAGTACAAATAAAATAAAGCCAATTCAATATATCTGGGCCTTGACACATAACTGCCCACATACAACAATAGTGTCGAAATACGTTTCGAAACCCAATAATGTCGAAATAAGTTTCGGAAATTATCACCAAATGGCATAACTACCTTAACCGATCCTATATCTCTGTGACGGAGATCATAACCTTTACATCTAAATCAGTCTTATAAGTATAATTATGTATCACCTTTGGTAGAAATACCGATTTGGTGGGATATCGATATAACATATAACTGCAGAAATCGACGTATCCGCATTTTCTCTATCTTCCAATATATTTTAAGAACAGCTTATTCCACAATACAGCAATGTAGCGTGCAAGTAACAGAAAATGTTGAGCGCTTGTTCGGCATATTCTTTATACAGACTGCATTGCATCGGATCACTGATTGAGGATCACCGAAAGCTGTTTAAACAAAAATTACCATGTCGATGATTAAAGATTTGTATAACTGTTAACTATAAACTGCCATATTTATACTATAAAAAACTGAACAATAAAACTGTTTTTAATATAAACAAAACTGAATACACTGTTCGAAAAAAAATCTGAGAAACAAATAAACCGAAAAAATCATATTACTACAAAAATTGTACTGTTTAAGTCTGATTGTCATTCTGAAAAATATACTGACAGTATAGTCAAAATAGGATAGAACATATAGTTTCTCTTTATGTGCGAGAGGAATAAAATATATTTCCGGTACAAAGAATTTATTTAGTACTGAATAAATTTTTATGGTTACTGAAAAAAAATATAATAGCAGTACTGAAATAATATGTGGAAAGAATGATTTTTATTCACTACTGGAAAAATATTTTATAGCAAAATTGTATATGGATTTGACATCGGTTGTGTGCAGTGAAGTCATATTTTAATGGAAAAGTCATTTCTTAAATATGAAAAATTTTACAGTAGTTGCTTTATGGTAAATTCATAATTTTAATATTTGGTTTTGTGTCATTTATTTTAATTCATGATATGAATAATTATTTTAAGTTTATTTCGTTTGTATTTATTGTTGTAGAATCAAAGTGGTTTTTTTGTCTATTTTTTACAATGCAAAAAATCTTAAATTTGTTTATGTTATAAACATCTGTCAAAATATATCAATTTAGTTTTGCTATAAAAAAAGAATATAGTGGAAAATGGTCTCTGTCACTCTAATGGTATTTTTGATTTTTTTTCTTTTTGGTTTATTCAAATACTGTCAGTATTGCCTTGCAAAATAAAATAGTCTTATTAAAATCTCTCATCACTTTCAGACAATGTGAGTTGACTCAAGTGCTGTCGAAATTTCAGCTCCAAAATAAATATCTTTCGGTTTTAATTGTTTCACTGGACAATGTATTAACGTTTTTTTTAACATTTCACTATAAATATATATTTTCACTATAAATATCTATATCATTCCTGGGGGCTATTATGGAAAATTCGATATCGTAACAGAAAGCGGATTTTGCTATTATGAAAATCCGATATCGACAAATCCGCTATTTTGAAACTAAAAAGATAAAACGAAATCGGATTTTCCGAAAATAGAATGCCAAAATCCGACTGCTAGTTAGCAGACGAATTTTATTTTGAGTTATTGAATTTGAGTGTTTTCAATGCTCAACAGTTTAAGAAACCGGAGGTGCGATAGCGGATTTTACGAAATTTGATTTGCCAACATTTTTATGTCAAAATCCGACAGCTATTTATAGACGAATTTAATTTTGTGTTATCGAATTTAATAAATTTTGTGTAATCAAAAATTTAGCAATGTCAGTGAATTACAAAACGCTTAACTGCTAACAAATTAGATCAAATAATTTCATAATAATAAAATTCGCGACGGATCGAATTTATCGATATCGGAAAAAATCCGATATCCAATTATTTCATACATAACCCCCCTGTTTAATAAAAAATCAAAAGTATTAATGAACAATCTTTCAACTTCAAAGAATTAATAATTGTGTTATTAAAGTTGCTCATTCTGAAATAGACGATTAAGTTTATTCACATGTCCTAAAATAAATTATAAAAATTTAGATTTAGGATTTTAAGGATTATCAATATACGTTGGGTTTTGGAAAATTATTCCAAATCTTTGTGAATGAAAAACAGTTTTAGTACCTCAATTCGAAAAACTGAGATTTTCAGATAAATTTGGCAATACAGACTATACCTCTACCACCACGTATAGTATTTAGGTCGTATTCAGATAATTTTACAGCTTTTTCTCTTCTATATGATCAATGTTGATTTAAGAAACTCGATCAAATCATTTAATGAAGCTGTGAAGTTCTGACGGGTGCAGATGATTTCTCCCTACACAGTTAAGGCGTAACAAAATTGCCCATAAGGAAATCTATCGCTTTGAAGATTGTAGAACAGGAACGATGAAGGCTTAATTATATTTTTGATGACTTTCTAGTTTTGAAGAATTCCTTGTTTTTATAAATGATCATATCTAAACAGCTCTCAGAAAGATAAAAGAATAACTTAGTTTAGACAGTAATTTCACTAGAAGGTGAAATGATAGAATCCGAAAGGATATTCTCGCTGATGAAACAAGAGCTTTTTGTTTAAATTTATATTTAGAATTCCTCATATTTGTGACCATAGCGTCCTAAATATACAAGCAGCAATGATTGACCCTTTAAATTTATCGAGCTTATTTATGGGGTACAGATTTTCATACACTCCATAAGAACTAATGTTAAATTGAAGATTTTTGGCTCAATTTTAATGAATGAAAAAAATGAAAACGATAATTATTTTTAAATCAATATTTAAATCAAACATTTTCATATAACATATATGGAAACCAAATGAAAATACGAATTATTTAAATAGTTATGATAAAAATAAAAACGGTTTGATTTATTCATTTTTTATACATGTCTATGTTATAATATATAAAACGAGATCAATGACGTATGAACTACGAAAAAAAACATATACTCCAAATATTGGATGAGAGATAGCACTCAATTACTTTAATAATATAAATCGTATTTATTAATATTTTAAAGCATATTGTTAATGCGGTAATACGAAGTACACAATTAAAATACCAAAACATGTTAATGAAAGTGAATATTTCAAAAATTATTTAAATTATTTTATTTTCATTCAATTGTTATACTCGATACAAGATGGCATCATAAAAGTCGTTACGATTTTTAACAGTGTGAATTTTTAAAACAATTTTAAGCATTTGAACTGTTTTTTTATTAAAATTCGTTTATTTAGATACAATATTAATTATTAATTATAATATAAACGTTCAGGTGATTACTAAAATCAATGATGTAATCACCTATTATAATAAATAATTTATTATTGTCTACGAGTATAACCTATAAAAATTTTGTTAACAATTTTTGACAGCAAAGAAAAAAAAGAAAATATATTTTTTTATTTTTTCTTTGCTGTACACTGTCCGAAATTTTTTGCTACTTTTGAAAAATACGTCATAAAACATTATACCTTAAAACCAAAACACTATACCCTGGAAAAAGTATAAAAAGGCATGGAAATAAAAACATTTTTTAGTTCATAATAAATACTGAAGATAGCATCTTGATTGCCGAAATATTGTTACGTTTTCCCCTAGCAGGGATTCATTCATTCCACGGTTCGATCACTGGATTGTGAATAATTAAAACCACTTGTTTGTTTTCCACTATAAATTTATTTAATAAACACCACAATTCACTTTCACAGTACTTTTATTTTACTGTTACTTTTCCTATTTCACTTTTTATTAGTTTTTCCCGATTTCAATTTATCGCTTTCCCAATTCAGACTGAAAGTCTATGCTTTCTGCTCGCGTATTTATACTCATGTTGCCCGCTTCTCGGTCATAGTAGAATTTTCCATTTAATTATAATATTATTTCGCATGTATACTGCGATTCATGCTGGTTTCCAAATACGAGCAATTAGTACTGCTATTCAATCAGAGATTTCACCCGCGTCCGTAACACTACCCTTCGCCTAAACCTGTTCGCCCCGAACAGGTTCCAATTCCCTTCCTCTATAGAGAGCCAGCCTTTTCAAATGAACAACCTTTGCTTTTCCTCGGATGCCCTTCTGAATTCGGTAGATTACATTATTGATTTTTGTAATCACCTTGTATGGTCCTTCCCAGCTAGGTTGCAGTTTTGGTGATAAGCCTCTCTTGTGATGTAAGTTGTGAAGCCAGGCTGACTGCTCTTTGTTAGATCTCAAGCCTTGGATTGCATATCAAAGTTTTACTCTGTTTCTTGGTAGTCTTATCCTTTGTACTGGCTGCTCTTCCTTACTGAGTTTCACAACTCCCATCGTCTCTGTAGTAATCTTATCTTCCAATTCACCACGAATTTCCGTTGAATGTCGCAATATAATTCTTCGTACGATTGGCTCACCGTCATTTAACTGTTGTTGTAGCTTAATTTTTCTACAGTTTAATGTAGCACGTCCTATCTCCAATACGAATTGGTTCTTCTTCATGAAGTCCACTCCCAAAACCACCTCATCGACAATATCAGCCACCAAAACTTCATGACAGAAGTCTCTGTTACCAATTCGTATATGGCCACTTCTTTCTTTTCCTTGATTTCTGCACTTTCGCCGGTTGCTGTTTGCAGTTTGAATCCTTCATTTGGCTGAAGTTCATTTTCTATTAAATCAGCCCGCACAATAGTCTGCATTGCTCCTGTATCTGGTGTTATCATACAGGCTCTTCCGCTGATTTCTCCATCTAATGTTAAGCCATCACCACCTCTTGTCAACCGTGGAACGGGAATGGCTGTGATGCCGGATTTTGAAGCAGTTAGGTTTCTTTCTTCATCAACCTTCTCATTTATTGTTTGCAATATTACAGGACGCTCCTTCTCTTCTGATCCCTTGCAATCTTCCCTTTTCCTCCAATACAATGATGATGGTATCATTGCCCGCTTACGTTTTATCTCCCAACAATCCCTTGAGATATGACCAGGTTTGTCGCAGATCCAACATTTAATTCTACCTTTTCCAAACCGAAACTTTATTGGTAGCCAATCATTTCCTGATTTGTTATAATTTCTCGAGTTATAATTTTTTACTTCTAATCCGACTCGTCTTATTTTTACATCTGGTACTATCATCTTATTACCAGTCTCAATCGTTAATGCACAAGCGATGGTCTCCTCAAATATTGTTTTCGATGCTAACACTACCGCTCGTCTTGTTTCTACGTCACGAATACCATCAGTAAACGCATCAATTTTAATTCTTTCCGTGTATTCGGGCGCCATATTAAAGTGTGTTAGGTGTACCAATCTCTCGATGTCTGCAGCAAACTCTTTAAGCGTTTCTCCGTTACGTTTATAACGACCTTTGAGCTTCATCCTGTATAGCTCACGCTTGTGATCAGCACCATATTTTCGTTCCAAGGCTAGCATAGTCCCCGCGTTCGGTTTCTGGAACGATCTGCAACATATCTGCCGCACCGCCTTTTAACGCCACTATGAGAGCTGCGACCTGGTCTTCCTTACACCAATTATTTCTTACTGCTGCCGTTTCAAATTGCAATGTTGAACGACGTTGTTCCGTCGAAGGTCGGAGGCTTTAATTTAATTCCGCCGACTGTTTTCAGGATTTGAGTAGCACCGCCATTAGTTTTAATGTCTATCATCTCTTTTTCCAGTTTCAAAATCCTTTCATCAGTCGCTTCAAACTTTTCGTTCATTTCACATTTAACTGTATCCACTTTGGCATTAAACGACATGGACATTTCGCGGAACTTTTCACTCACTTCAGATATAAAATGCCGTTGAATATTATCTTGTTGTTACAGTCTATCTAAGACCATGTTGCGGTCTTCCCTTTGTTCGCTCAGCATTTCGGTTTTTAAATTTTCTTGTCCGGTGCTCATTTCGGTTTTCAAATTTTCCTGTCCGTTTTTCATTTCGGATTTCAAATTGTCTAAGCCAGTCATCATTTGATGCATCGCCGCCATTAACTGCCCCATATCGAAATTTGTAGGTGCTGGAGTAGGTTTATTTATAATTGCTGGAGCAATGGTTTCTCTGTCATTTGTTGTCCTTTGCATTGGATCCTCCGCATTAGTACTCCAGTATTAAATTCATACTGGTCTGGATCGATGTTCTGTTCCAGCAAACCGCTACTACAGCCCAGGGGGTTTACTACAGCTACCCGCTGTAGTAAAACCCCTTGCGTTCAGCTCGTTCTTTAGCTCCGACACTTTCAACTCCAGTAGCTTCATGTCTTCTTGTTCACAATCCCACCGCTGTCACCAATTGTTACGTTTTCCCCTAGCAGGGATTCAAATCACTCCACGGTTCGATCACTGGATTGTGAATAATTTCACAATACTTTTTTACATTGTTACTTTTACTATTTCACTATTTCACTTCTTATTCCTTTTTCCCGATTTTAATTTATCGCTTTCCAAATTCAGACTGAAAGTCTATGCTTTCTACTCGCGTATTTATACTCATTTTGCCCGCTTCTCGGTCATAGTAGAATTTTCCATTTAATTATTATTTCGCATGTATACTGCGATTTATACGCATACTGGTTGGCATGCGTATACTGGTTTCCAAATACGAGCATTTAGCACTGCTTTTCAATCAGAGATGTCACCCGCGTCCGTATATTTAGGATATATAAAAAACAAAATTCCACTATAAGGAATATTTTGAATTTAAATATCAAATTTTTATTTGATTGAAGAGCTTTTTGTTACACTGATCTATCATTGCCATATATCTCGTTCATTATAATCTCTTCGTTCAATAGCAATGATAACTGTATATGACATTATGGTAGTCAAATGGTAAATCGACTTAGAGTATTACAAATAGATCGGTTATTTCTTTATACAGTGAATGAACCATAAACTTTTAACAATATAGTACTGACATAGAAAATGGGTCGGTTCAAGACTTTTACATCCTGAGAGTGAGTCAGAGAAGTGTTAATTTAGATCACCGATCGTAATCAAGTGACAACAAAATCAGTACGTTCGGCACCATCTTGAATAAGTATATAAGTAAATGTTTAACAAAGATACAAGAAATATTAAGTTACCCAAATGTTAAATAATCACTACTTAGCTCCCACTTTCATATCACAACATAAAAAAGTTTCCATTTTAAATATTTAGATTTTTATGAGGTGTAAGAGGTTAGCCACACCGATAAGAATTCATATTTTATGGTTCAAACCAGTTGTAACACTCGAAGGTTCTGATTAATTTATAACTCCTCAAAGGCGAAACAACAACAAAACACAAGTTAAAATCCTTTTTAAAATCATTTATATACTCAAATTTAAATCAGATTGCACAGTGTATGTGCGTATATGTAGCATATATGTATGAATTTAGCTGCGAATACAATAATTTTTCACACCAACCATTCGAACAAAACGATAACTTCAGGTACCTACCTTTATATATATAAATTTATATTTACATTTGGGATCGACAAATGTACGGTTGGAGATAAATTATGTCTGTGTTTCTGTTCTTTAGAAAAGCCATGTTGCAAAAATTGGCTTGGCTCTATGCGTATGAAGAAATACATAAAAAAAATATGTTTATCAAAAATTGTGTTACGTTTTTATCCACTTACAGCATAATAACAACATATTCCATTTTTGTTAGATGAAACATTGGCGAATTCAAAAAAGCACAACAACAAAAATTAAATTAACTTAAACAAAAGCACACACGCAGAAATATGTTAAACCATAAAATATGAAAATCTTTTCGTGTATTCTTGTTCCCCAAATTTAAGAATTTACACACAAGCATATATTCAAAGTGAGTATGAAGATGGTTTAACCATTTTCTTTCCGGAAAAAAAATTACTCCTTTGAGATGCTGCTACTGTGCTATGTAGCTATATAGCTATACATACACGCACATTTATTTCACTTCATTCGTATACCATATAAGAAATGTTGATATAGAGAGTGGTGTGTGATGTATAATATACATATACGCATATACTCTTAGATATACATGTATAGTTGGTTAAATGGGTATATCTTAAAATGATTCCTTTTGATTTTCACCTTATGATTGAATTAGATAACGTTCTTATTATATTATTATTACTATTATTATTATTTTTACCATATCATTACTATTATCATTTTGTGTCTCTTCATTTTTTTTTGTGCGTACGAGCTTTTTGTTGTTTTATTCATTATTGAAAAACACAGATCGAAAAAGCTTTTACGAATTCAATTTACAGTTGATATCATTTACTCGTTTATACAGTATACATAGACATGTATATAGAGAGACACCGTAACGTACATGTGGAGTATAGTTTTGTATATATGTACGTATTACGTGTGAATTTTAAGGTGAAAATCGAAATTCATTTTCTTTGTATATACATTATATGGTTTCTAGATAAATGAAACTTAATCGAGTATTTTAAGTACACAATACACACATACAAACACACATAAAATGTAAATTGATTTTTATTCACGTATGAAAGTGTTATTACTTTTTTATGTGTCAGATTTCGTGTGTTTGTGTAGGTGGGTTGTGTGTGATCTGTCGGGGTTGTATTCCAAAAACAAAATAAAAAATGATTGCGTGTTTAATTAATTTTTTTTCTTCTTAGCTTGATTTTATATTTTCTTAAGTACGAGATATATTCAAGAAGATACAAACATACATACACTCGTTCACGTACGCAGCCAAAGTTAAATTATTCCAATGAGAGATTAATAAAGTGCTGCAAAATCAGAAACGTGATCAAAATTGTTTAACACAAACACATACTTATATAACAAGAAAATTGTTTCGTTTTATAATATTTCCCATTTAGCGCAAATTAATTTTCCCGCCTTTTCCCATATTATTATTTTGTATTAAATAAATACAATGTATTTCAATATTAAATTGATAAAAATAGAATTGTATATAGTGTTAAAGGTAAATACAGTCAAACCTGATTATTACGAATCGCAAGGGACTGAGAATTTTATTCATTACAATAAGGTTATTTTATAACAAGAGTTGCTTACATTCAGGTTCGAAATTTTTTTGTTCGATATATAGAGGTTTTTGTAAAATTCTAATAAAAACATGTTTTAGTGACTGAAAAACCCTTTTCAGTCAAAATACAACAAATCTTGAGTAGAACTGAGTTGGGATTGGTTATGTCAAACATACATTTGCAAACACAAAATCTTAGAGAATGAACAAATAATATGTACACCCGCATATGTATTTATTTCAGTATTAAAATAAAATTCAAAATTCATTTAACAAAATAATAAATATGTAATCCAGTTTCAAACGTTTCTCAATTTCTACCTTATCAAACCGTTAAGTTGTAAAAAAATCTGTTATACGGGTTTGCTTAAGAACCTTAACTTTGATTTCATCAACCTTTCGTTCAATTGCGTTAAGCAAAATAATTTCATTCGCACAATTAGGTTGAGAAGTCAAAAAATTTCGGAATAAACTAATATATTTTTCAACTTCTCGCATTGTTGGAATCTCTATTTCAACCTCACTGTCGGAATCTTCTATATCTGTTGGATCTACCAAATTTGTCTGACCAGATAACAAAATTTCTGTTTCAGAAATAATATCATTCGCTGTTGGTAAATGTTCATCCACATTTATGTAGTCGATTAGTTTCACATCCCCAGTCAATGCGTTTAAAGATGGGTTTTGCCAATATAAATTCTCCACGTCGCTCTCGATCTCTGCAATATGTGCCCGAACAGAATCCTCAACAACTTCAGCACGCAGTGACCAAGACTTCTGAAAGCAATGCAGGATTGTTGTTGGTTGAATTAGTTCCCACGCTTGCTTTATCATATGGCATCCATCCAGAACGTTAAATTTTGGTAAATCTTGTTCATTATCAATCGTGGTAATAATTTTTTTAAGTAGAAGCCTCCGATAATGTACTTTAAAGTTTTGAATTATTCCTTGATCCATTGGCTGGATCAAGCTGGTTGAATTTGGCGGCAAGAATTCAACTGTAACAGACGTTAATCTCGGTACTTCGAGATGTGATGGGCAGTTATCCACTATTAATATGATTTTACGATTTTTCTTTTGGTAAATATTATCTATGTGGTGTAAATAAAATTCCCATTCGTGATAACACATCCATGCTTTACGGTTCGCTTTGTAAATCACTGGCAAAGTGTTTACATTTTTAAAACATCGTGGCTTGCTGTATTTTCCAATTACGAGGACTGGTAGTTTTTCAGTTCCGGTTGAATTGGCACCTAACACAACCGTTAGTCGTTCCTTACTCAACTTTCCACCATAACATTCATCGTTTTTAAGGGCCAGAGTTTTATCCGGCATTACTTTATAAAATAAACCAGTCTCATCCAAATTAAAAATATCTTCTGGCCGATGTTGCTCCAATATTGAGGTTAATTTGGTTGATACCCATGCCGATGCCTGCGATGTTGATGCAGATCCTCTTTCACCCGAAATTTTTTTAAAACTTATTTCGTGACGTTTTTTAAACCCTTCCAACCACCCGTTACTTGCAGTGAAGTTGCTTATGTTTAATTGTTTAGCAAACTCTAACGCCTTCTCTTGAATTAATGGTCCATTTAATGGAATATTTTTAGCACGTTGTATTTTAAACCATTTGAGGATAGCGTCTTCCACTTGAATAAATTTACCTTGCCGAAGTTTTTGCCTCTTTTTGCTGAATGACGCCCGTTTGTATTTATCTTTATTGCTTATAATTTCTGTCACAGAGCTTCGCGGAATATTAAATTTTTTGGATAGTTCGTTGTTGGATGTTTCATTTCTTTCTCTGTCATCGATTAATTTTAATTTTGTTTCCAGTGTAATGGCTTTCCTTTTACTACACATTTTATTTTGGTGTAATAGTATGAATGTTTCACAATTTTACTCAGCAATAATGTGCATGTGCAACGCAATAGTAATTCGAAAACTGAATAACAAAATATGATTTGCACTATAAAATAATGAAAACCAACGACAGTTATAAATATAGTGGGTTAAATATTTGCTTTTTGAAGATAATTTGATGATGTTAATGTATTTTTTGTATTCAGTGTACCCTATAATATAAGTAAATAGTAAAAACATACATAAAGAGACAACAAAAAACGAAAAAACTTATTTTTTTTTGTTTTATCTACGTTACGTTTTATTCCTGTTTCAATTTTAATTCTTTTTAACCAGGGAAATTAAGATATATTTTTTGCTAACCGTTTCCGAATTTGTTCGTTATAACATAATATCTAGGTTTTCTTAAATGGAGGTAATTTTATATTATAAAAATTACGAACTGTATGGGACTTCTGATTGTTACATTTACAAAGAGGTTTTCGTTATATACGAGATTTTTATAACGAGGTTTGACTGTATTTATTATTGTATTCATAAAACTGATTTCGATTTCAGACAGATTCAATGAACACAATGCATATTATATACAAAATGATTGGAATCGGAACTCTATAGAAAATTATAGTTTCCTATTCAAACTGTGTATTTTCACATTTAAATCGTACAACAGTACATATTTGTGTGTATACGAATATGTCTATATACCGAACCAATTGAACATTGTCATCTAGCTCGAAGATACAAAAATAGTTTTATTGGAAAAGACGTTATTTCAAGTAGTAAACTATTTACTATTTATATATCTGTATTTTAAGGTTTAAAGAAATGTACAGAATGCCAATAAATTTGACAGTAAATTTTATTGAAGAAGTTCGTGAGGCTGGTGACATAGTCGACAGCGTGAAGAAAGTGCCATTACATTTAGAAGCATTATTAAGTAAATATTCATTTTTTATTATTTTAGATTTTAGCAGAGCTCAATTTTTTGCAAGTTTTTTTATCTTGTTTTTTATCTTTATTCTGTTTTGGGGCTCAAGGCACTTCCTACTTGTTCGCGTATTTACGTCTTTACTTTTACGCCATTACAGCCAACTCCTGCAAACGAATTTTCCTTTATTTTTCTCCGCTTATGCTTTTTATATTTTATTTTATTTTTTACTGTTTTTCTAATTTAAAACAAATCTAACTAAATTTTGTTCACTAAAAAAACAAAAAAATTAGTACGGCTATAGGTCCGATTTTCCTAACCATCTGCACATTGTATAGCGCCATGCCAGCCTATAGTGCTGACATAGAAGATGGGTCGGCCCATGAGTTCTGCACTCCAACAGGCGGTCATAGTTATGTTCATTCACACCACAGATCGTAATATCATGATGAAAAATCCCTTTTGCATCCTGCTCCTATAGGGATTCGAACCCGGTACCTTCCACTCCAACTGCCACAGCTTTAACCACTGCACCACCTGGGCGGTCAAGTAGTAGTTATCAACGTAGAGTTGGTGGTGATGCATTGGCTTATATGGACAATCGAAAATTTTAAAATGATATCAGAAAATACGCAACTATCATCGTCTAGGAAATACGTAAGGTTTCCTCAGACCAATACTGAAATTGAGAGGATAAAAGAAAGGTAAATAAATAAATATTAATTGATTAAAAACGTGAATTTTATAATTAGTATACCATATTTTTATACTTTTCTGGCAGAATATGGGTTTTCTCACATATTAGAGCTGGTTGATGGAACTCATAAATAGCCATAACTGGGCTTAAAACGAATTAACATTCGTATGTGAACCGAAAAGACTTTCATTCTATAAATTCTCAATTGGTAAGATTATTTATATCTATATATTAATATAATCTAATTCTAGTAATTGTTTAAATATTTTTTAGATATGTAACAATAGCCTGGAAATCATCAACTGTAATCCAAGGTATTGTGGGTAAGTAATAAAAATTTGAAATTAGTGGAATTCCAATAATAAAAACTTCGTATTGTAGTTCGACTCATGATAATTATATTTGGTCTTGCAGTCAGAGTTTTGCATTTTTACAGCTGAGATACAACCAAAGATAGCGGCACGAATGGTTATTAGGTGAAGTATGGTCATTTATACTTAATTCCATTTATTTCCATAATAATAATTGTTTTTTTTGTTAGGTGACAGTGGATACCCATTGCAACCGGTTCTTTTGACGAATATTTAAAGCTAGTTGATGTTTAGCTACATGCTAAACTACGCTCTAAAGTACGCTGCATCGGATTGTTCAAGAATCGGTTTCGGTAAATAAAAATAAAAAATTATATAAGAATGAAATTTTGGAATTTGATATATTTTACTATTTGAGGTGCATTTTAGGTAAACGAAAATGGTATGAGCCAAGATAGTTGCAAATAAAATAACATCATGCGTTATATTGCATAATATTTTAATAAAACATAATGTCACACATGATGAACCAATTGAGCAGAAGAACAAGTGGAGGTACCGTCGAATAATAAACGAGGGTTACTATTTTTTGCTGGACAACAAAGTAGAGATTTTCAACACTAATTTAAGTATTTGCAATTTCATTTTATGTAATTTTATTTCTATTTTTGTCATGCTGAAAAACTATATTTTACGTTCCCGGTGACATCTAACAATATTAAAGACATTTCATGCGTAGTAACGGATAGGGCCGCTGTAATGATAAAAGTTGGGAGTAATTTACCATGCGACCAAATTTTATGCTATGCACATGGAATTCAAATCAGAATTATAAATCTTCTCTACAAAAAGAAAAGTGTGCAAGACTCTTCAGATTGCAATTAAAGTCAAATCGATGATGTGATAGCCGTAATAGGTGCAACTGATAGTAACGACGATACTTACGAACTTGACGATGATGATGCAGAACAAATTCGGATTCGAAGTATGTCAAACAAAGGATGACGTTTGATTTATCAGTGAAATTATAAAGAAAGTTCTAATAATTGTAACGAAATTTCGACGATCCCCAAAAAAAAAAAATAAAATACTTCAGAAGTACGTGAAAGAGGAAAACGACGGTAAAGAACTGCAACTAATGATAGACTGCGCTACACGTTGGAGTTCCCTCTGTTTCACGATAGAAAGGATAACGAAAATTAAGACATGTATACAAAAACCTTCAATTGACCTTAATTTACCTCCAGAAAAAATTCTTTCTGAAATAGAATCGGACAGCTTATCATTAATTTTAAAATGTTTAAACTCTGCTAGATTAGCAGTTGAAGTTCGTTGCAGAGAGGATACGAATTTGTTATCATCGGATGCCATAATTTCATTTATGTTTGAAAATATATTAAACGTTGATTTTGGAATCAAATTAAAAAAACGAGCTTGGCCGTTCAACTCAATAAACGAAGAACCATTTTGTCCGATATACTACAATATTCCATAATCGTGGAATATCAAAGTGAAGCGTCATTAAAAATCAGAAATAAACAAAAAATTCCACGAACTCTGTCGGCGTTATTATTCCAGTTGTAATTTCGATGAGAGCAGTTCAAGCACAGATGGCGAGGCCGAGGATATTAGTAATCTTAATCCAGAATACTCATTAGAAGCGTTGTTGCAAAAAAAGATAAATCATTCGCTCAGTTCTTTCAAAACGGAAAAAATTAACATAAAATCGCTTTCCTCTGCGTTTCGAAACGAAATTAAATTTTGGGACGATGAAGGTCCTCGAGGCCCGCTGCTTAACAATGTTTATGAAAATCTAATATACCATCAACAAGCATTGAAGCCGAAAGAGCATTTTCAGCAGCAGGCAATATCACCACTAAAATTCGTTCTAGTCTCAACGACACAACCCTCGATGCGTTCCGGAACAATTCGAAAATTCCAGAATTAAATTTTTGCTATAAATTGGATGCCCTACAATAAGGTAAGTAATCGGGAAGTAGAGATGGTTTTAGTGAGTAAAAATCACACTCTACCTTCATTTTATTTGTTTGGTGTCTGTTAAAGATTATTTAATTAATTTTTATTCATATGTATTTAAGTTTTATTATTTTAAAAAATACATTAATTTATTTATTATTTATATAATCAGGAATTTTAACTATGATTCATCGCCAACAATTGCATTTGGATTTCGTTAACTTTTTTTTTTGGCTTTCATTAGTTTTTTCAGAGATTCATTTGTCTCGTTCTGGCCCTTAACCTCTTAGGTAATTGTTGTCTTTTTGCAATCGAATCGATTTTTGGATGGAACCTATTCTTGACTGATGCTGGGAAAATATTCAAAGTATTATTTATGTTTTTACAATATTTAGATATGTATTTAATCAATATCCGGGGCATTGGTCGTCTTATTTGAGGGCTTCGTCGAGACGAGTTATTGATTATCGGCTGTGAAACATCATCGAGCTCTACTGTAGTCTCTTCACTAATATTTGGTGCAGGTGTGGATGAAGAAACTGGTTGAATAAGCAAATCTAATATTTGCGGCGTCCGCATCTCGTTTAATTCATTAGTCTAGAAATAAAAATCAGTTCAAAATTTAATTTTTTGTATGAAAAGTATAATATCATAACTCTACAAAAAATTCAATTATAGTGAATACACTAAAATTATTAATAATTAAAACATCTTTTCGTGTTTTTCTTACTAATCATATTTATTTGATGAGCTGAGTAAGTGAGTACCTCAAAAATTTTGTACTTACAGAAGTGGAAGAGTTTTGAATCGGATCCAATATACAAGCCGTTGATGTGGACGGTTCAGGGCCTCTATTTGGAAAATCGATTCGAATTGCTTTTCGATTCGATTGATCAATTTGATTCGAACATGATTTGGTATTTGGGAATTCGATCGAAAATAAAAACGTTTATACTTTCAAATAAAGACTAGGGAAATTGATTTTAATCATTATATCTATAATAATAATATAAATCTTGGCAATATTTTGACGTTAAATTGCAAATATATTTTTTGTTTGGTATTTGTCAGTGGAAAATAAGAATTTGTAAAAAACAAAATACAATCTGAAATAATTAATAGAATATGGATTCTGTGGCCATTTATTTAACAAGTGATAGTAGTGACGTCATCAATCCAATATATTTGAGATATGAAATTGATGTTCATTTACCTACTTGTTCAAGAAAGGCATCCCCTAACATTCTCAAACTAGGCGCAAGGGAACTATCAACATTACGCTCCAAAAAAGTAGATTAAATATTTAACGTATGCATAACGCTACATAATACATGCCTTCACTTTAATGTGCCATTCATTCAACAACAGGCAAGAAATAATCAACGAGAAGGAATTACAAGATGATAGTGATGGTTCTACTGTGGGAAGTTCTACAGCCAGACGAATCAGAAATAATGTACTTAATTCCATTACATAAATAAAAAAATATGATTGTTTTAATAAAAATATATTGGTTTTATTAACTAATTTCACTTTCTAATATTATATCTAACTCATTACTATTTCATTATCTAATTTCATCCCAGAGCCGCTTATCTGATACACATGCATCTGCAGTTTGGCTGTAACCTTTACCGAAGTTCGTAACCAACGTAAATGTACTTACATTGTAAAATTTTGCATCCTTTGTATTCGCATTCGTGAACAAAACTAACAACGAATAAAAATTCATTCATGATCGTAGAATTATTGCTCGTAATAGAATTGCCCAATAAGGGAAATTTTCAACCGTTTCTTGTTACACGTTTTCGTTCAAAAAAAATTCGATTTCGAATTCCCAAATACCGATGATTCGAAAATGTTGTTCGATTCATCGAATTCGATTTCCCAAATAGGCCCCCAGGACTTTCTGGTCTCGCTGGTGGTGAAGCTGACTATAAAGATAAAATTCAATTAACAGCTTTTTAATTTGGGTACCATTGTTACTCTAATATTGAAGCCACCTTCTATTGAAAAATGTCCCTCCAACGCCTGAAGACCACATAAATATATGATTCTCCAGTCCCACTCAGTCAAATATGTGGCATCAAAATCTTCGGAATAATCCTCTACTACCCGAGACGTTATTGGTCCTAACCTGCTACGATTTCGCTGGATTCTGATATTTTTGCGATTCACGTTTTGCTTAACTTTATACCGTAGCGAGTTCCACGTGTAATAGAAATAAAATAATTATGATTTTTATAAATATTTAAAAAGAACAAGTAATTATGTTACGTTTTGCCACTGATTAGTCATTTCAGTTATGGGCCAATGCCATTTAAATTGCCAGATAACGTTTTCCACACCATCTTTTTATCAGATGCACCATGTACTGTTGGATGTTAACCTAATTGATTAGCAAGATAAAATTAAATCGAATTTTCTCTTTAGATTATTTACTTACCTTGAATAAATAAAATATTTTCTTCAACCAATTTTTTTGATTATTTCCTAATCTTATTCTTGACTGCAATACCATTTGACAAAAATAAAACTTTTCAACATTTAATTTATGTTTAACAGCAATTTAAACATTTAAATCATTGTAACCGCCCAGGTGGCTCAGTGGTTAAAGCTGTGGCAGTTGGAGCGGGAGGTACCGGGTTCGAATCCCGACAGGGGCAGGATGCAAAAGGGATTTTTCACCATCTGATTACGATCGGTGGTGTTAATGAACACATCTATGACCCCCTGTTGGAGTGCAGAACTCAGGGGCCGACCCATCTTCCATGTCAGTACTATAGGCTAGCGTGGAGCTATGCAATGCGCAGATGGTTCTACGAAAATCGGACCTATAGCCGTACGTCCTCGATTTGGCCGTTAAGGCGTAAAGTAGGACGTAAATAAGCGAACCGCGAAAGAGCTGGGAGAGCCTTGAGCCCCAAAAAAGATAGCATAGAATAAAATATAAAAAAAAAAAAAATAAAATCATTGTACAAAATTACTGACCATTTTGAAATTTTTTAAATACAATTAATGTATACGAGTACAAACACGATTTTTAAATTTTAAATAAAAAGTATCAACCTCTAAGAATCAACGATAAGAAATAAAATGAACAGCAAATAAAAACAAAATATATTTGAAATACAAATATTTAAGTTTCAACGGGTTTTTTATTCATACCTACCAACGTACATCTAAAAATGTTCATATCTTATCGAATTTTATTGGTTACATACACGAAAATTATTTATAGCAGTTTTGGTTGCATTCAGTTTTCTATAAAAAAAATTGACTAGTATTGACAATTTTAAAACCTTTACCTATCGGATGCAAAATAACTGTCACCCCCAGATCAAAATATTTAGTAAACGTCAAATTCCATAGGTTTATTCCTTAAAAAGTTGTATAAAAATGTTCAATATTGTTTTTCAAATATAAGTTACCAAAATATGTTTATTATTCAATTTAATTTGAAATATATTCTTTATGTTTTATAGGATAACAAAAGAATTTTGTATTAGTTAGTGTGTTATATATATTAAATTTATAATTCAAAAAGTTCAGTTTTTCATTTTAACAATATGTCAAAATTAAATGTCTCCTAATATTTTATTTTAATATCTAGTTAGACTCGAGTATATCTGAAAATATTTTATTTGTGTTTTTAATGATCCGTCGTATGTTTTTAAATAAGTTATAGCTATTTGCATTTTAGGAAATACACAAATATTGACATTTATCTGTGTGCGACAGTTACATTTTCTTCCACTAGAGAACCCATTCTAATTGTCAATAGCGAATTTTAGCTAAAATTTGTACATAATCGCTATGCAGTTGGAAAGTTAGTTGGGTGAATCAACTTGAATTTCGTATTGGTTCATTTTCTAGTAGTAACTATACACGTATCTCTTTACGTATCGACTTATCTATTTTTCGCTGCTTGTGCGATTTAAGAATGAGTGAAAACCAACCTAAAACTACAGAGTCCAGTATAGGAACCGATTGTGCGCTTGGTTCCTATAGTGGAAAAAAATCGATATAATTTTTTTCGTTTAAATCAAAATGTTTGTATGCAGCCAAAACTACTATACAAAATTTTGTGCTTGCAACCCACATAAAAACTAACTAAATTTAGACAAAATTTTATCAGTACGTTTGGGGATACTTTAAAAAAAATCGGTATTTTAATTGTTTAATAATAAAATTAAAATTGTTTATTTGTTGTTAAATAATGAACGAGTTTTTTTAATTTTAGTTTATTTAAAAAAATCGCTTTTGGAAATAGTAAGTTTATAATATTATATTAACAATATTTTTAAATTAATTTATTTAAATGAATAAGTTAAAGTTTAAGCAAATTTAATTACAGTCGAGACCTCGAGTTGGTAGTCGTCAAAAAACGGTTTCATTAATTTGGAAGAAGAGATTTTTCTTTTCATTCAGGGTAATATACTGTAGGAAATACTAGTTGTAAACCCCTAAAGTACAAACACGTACACAACATTTTAGTGTATTAATGAAAATAGATTTGTATCGTTTATTTAACGAAATGTAAAACTTAGCAAATAGATGATAAAAGATCAGTTCTGTTGTGTACCTCAAATAAACAGTACATACAATAAATAATAAAGTATTAAATTCTAAATTATACAAAAATTAATAAATGTCTTTTTTAAATCGAATAAACCAGCCTTGATCCGTAAGGTACACAAAAATACATTGTATTAATAATTTAATTTCAAATAAATAATCACTTTACTTTAACGAAAATATGCATCAGCCCGAGGTGCCAATAATAAAAAGGCGCAGTTTGGGGATCAATTGCCGAAAGATTAAACGCCCTTGGACCATTAAATAAAAATGGCGAACAATTGAAAGATGTATTAATATAATATAAACTATCTAAAAGTGTTAACACATTTAAACATTTTCAGACATTGAACTTATTGCGGTATAAGGTAACAAATAAATGAAAAATTATTAGGAATCACTGCAACCGTAGTGGAGTGGCTCCCTTAACAGCTGCTGAGGTTGGCAGCGATTGGCTTGACGACGAAGCCACAAATATGTCTGAATGGGATTGGAAAATTGCACACATGTGTAATCTCCAAATCGGCAGACGGTACATCTCGTAAAAGCTAATAAAAATGAATATTAAATTTACAAATGGATTGGAATAAAAATAATAATCATCTTACCGATTTTTAGATTTTCGAAAGGGTTTAATTTATCCCGTAATCTTTTACGCCAAACCCGCATATGGTGTTGCATTTCAATGTATAAAATAACAATCGGCGCGGCGCTCATCTTGTCACTTTTTGAAATATCCACGAATTCAGTTAAATAAATTTGTTTTAAAGTTGTTGAATTAAATTCAACAATAAAATTTATTTATTTATTATACACACTTGAACGCCATGCACTTCACTTGAACAAAAATTTAACTTGAAAGTGATGTCATTACAAAATGTGTCAAGTTGTTTGTAAATATTAGCAAATGAATTATGACACATGCGTCTGCTAGAGAAAAAAAATATTAAGAGTTAAACGTACGTTTTTCTAGTACTTGCAAAAATTTATATCGCTTTTTTCTCCCTACTAAAATATGCGCTTCTTTCTAATACAGATCTATTTAAAAATAGAAATATTAAACCTGGTTCCTCAATAGTGAAAGAAACCCAGAGAACTAAAATTCTAATATAAAAAAAGAATATAATTGAGAAAAATTTAAAATTCGTGTTGTTCCAAAATATGAACTGTGACCTCGCATCATCAATTCATAAAACTAGTCCATTATAAACTGGCCCAGGTGCTCATGAATGAAGCGCTAACGTCTGAGCAATAACCCTAAGATGATTGAATATGAAGAGTGCGAAGCTGTCAAACTAGGAGAAATATTTAATAAGTTTAAGAACTGTACATCTCATTATGAATGAGCTTATGCTCCAAATGGGACGTGTAGTTCTAAAAACAAAAATTATTGTAAATAAATAATGAAGGTGACCTCTATATAGCACTAACTAGCCAAATTATTGTGGCTTGCTTGGAGGTTCTAGCCCCACTAGGTTGAAATCTCAAAAAAATCGTTCCAAGATAACGTAACGAGACGCTTTATATAAAAGCTGAAGGACAAGCTATTGGTGGAAGTTGTTGACAAATCGCAGAATTCCCATAATTTACAATAAAAAAATAATAATGATAATAACAAACCCGGACCGGCCCCATCCTATAGAGATGAGAGTGCGCATCGGAACCAAGTCAAATTAATAGCCTATGATGAATGAAAGCTTGATTGTTATATAAAGAAAGATGTTTTTCGGAAAGATTTGACTTGGAGCCAGACTGAAGATAATACAAAGAGAAGAGATCCACTGTATATCTACCAATTAGAAGTCTGTAAGTGTGAGTCTGGTTCGCAATGGAACCGAATGATGATCGATCACAAACGCTGAACGTTAACGACAAGAATAACGAATTGAGAAGGTAAAAGTATCAGCAGGTGAGGATATTCTGCCTGGTTTTGTGGCATGAGACCAGTGCAGATAAAATGAACGAGTGTGGAGACACCCTCTATCAACTAGGAGATGTCAACATCAATGGGGCAGCTCTATGCTTTTATGGCGGACTCCCAATTTAGTGAGAAGTGTCCCGTGACCGCTTGTTGAAAGTTGGAACTTTCATAGGAATTTTTAAAGTTATTTCAAATAAACCTCCACCACTGTAAGTTCAGTAAACCACAAGTCGATTATTCGTCGAGAGATTAGGAAGTTTATTTAAATTTTCGTCGACAAACGAAGTCACTTAAATGAATTGATAAGTCAGCTAAGAGGATATATGAAAGCAGGCCAATTAGAAGTCACTTGCTTATTAGTATACTAGTGAACTAAACATAGTCTTAAAGCCGCATTATACTATTGACTTTAATTACGTTTGTCTATTAGTCATCTTATCCTACTAACCTTCATCCTCCATAGACAAATATGTTTTGACATTCAGGTCAGTTATAGAATATACATGGTTGAATTACATCAAAATAATTATAAAGAAGAAATATATTTATATCTTAATAACATTTATTTAGTTAAAATTAAAATTTAATTCAAAAACAGTTTTATAAATAAAATAATATAAAATACTTAAATAAAATATAATATGTAACTCATGATACATAACATATTTAATAAAAAAAAAATTATATAATATATTTCAGATATTAAAGTTATTTTTAATTAATTACCTTAATTTAATTAGAAACACGTTTTATAAATTTTTCTTTTAAAAAAATCTTGCGTGACATGTGATATGTTGTTCTAATTATAATAATACGATTGATATTTCTTATTCAAATTGCACATTTCGACCATCATTTCAAGAATATTAGAATATTTTTTAAAAACTAATTTTTTCTGTAACTGAAAAGACATTTTAAAATTGAAGACCGTCAGATTTATATATACCATATATATATAAATATATATATATATATATATATATATATATATATATATATATATATATATATATATATATATATATATATATATATATATAATGACCGATTCACCATTTTTTTAAAAATTCCTTAACGTTTGAGTTAATTTGTGGGTTGTTATATGGTTTAATAAAATTTATAAAATCTAAATTTTCACAAATGTTTGTGTTCAAATCAAAAATGGAAAATTTCATTGCCAAACTGTCTTCCTCGCTTGAATTTATGGACCCATTTTCATCACTTGATATATTTAATATGTTAACAGTCTCACTTTTTCATTTTTCACACGCACGTGGTTTAGTAATTTTGCTTTATTAATTTTATTTAATTTATATTTAATATTATTTATAGATTTATTTCTGCATTTGTTATTTTTAAAATTGAATATTTGGTAGAATCGAATGCTCCTTTGATTAAAGTTAGATCTACAGGGATATTTGTTTTCTTGGCTCAAAACGGGTTCTTGGACCCAAGACTTTCAACTACACAAATTATTTTATGAGAGAAAAAGATGACGTTCATACTAAAACTAAAAGGGTTATATGCCCCTGAAAGCCAACAACGCTGCTATAGTGACGGGTGGAATCAAGTTTGATACCAATTTCAACCTACTAGTTTCATTCCTATAATGTACCAGGATCTGTCACATTCGTAACAAGTGGAATGCAGTTAATGTTATGTTTTCTTCTATGTTTATGAACGATATTTTTAAAATATGAGGATTGGACCAACATTGAGTATTGTATCAGCTCTATACTTCAGCCATCCAATCCATTCTTTTAAATTCGCTGGCTGGTGGTCTTTCCTAGATAAAATCTTTGATGAAGGTTTAGATGTTTCATGTGTTACGACTTTCGTTCGTATCTGGATTAATAACTTCTCGGGCGGTGATCAAAATAAAAAGCGACCAGAGTTTAGCCAAACTTTACTTTATTCAATTCACTCAATAAACTGAAAAGAATAGCCACTTGCCACTTCAGCAACCAAAGAGCGAATAACATCGTACTCATTTTTTGACAAACACCAGTCTGTTTTATTGTTTACAAGCCTACAGAAGCATATGTATCGTTTTACATCGCAGTTCAAAAGTTATCGAAATGGAATTCAAACGAAATCGTGTTATTACTTTATATTTGGCTGAAAAAATCGCAACCAACCATTGTTAATGAGCTACAACATTTAAATGTGAACACAATGCATTCCATTAGACGTATTAAAATGAAACTGGTAGGCGGACATTCGAAAACTGTAACATTGCTAGAAATGGTTCGAATGGTGATTCACCGTAATCCATGACAAAGCGAGGTTCAATTTGCGAAAAACAAAAGTGTAAAAAAAGAACAAGATTAAACACTTGGACAAAAGGCAGATGTAAAAGTGTTAAAACACTTATACGTTGGTGACAGTTTTGAGAATTTTGTATTTTTGGATGAAACAAAATTTCCGCTCATCAATATGTAAACAAAACAGCGAATGATAATATCATGTTTTCATTAGTAAAAGTAATATCTACCATATACAAAGGGCTTAACAAAAGTTCCCTTAGTTGACCAGAAGAAAGAGAAAAATAAATTCTTGTTAGTATTAATTCTTAATCTTCGTTTTTTTTATCTTCCCTACATTCCGTCATTGATTTCAATGCATTTCTTAAGACTATAGATCCACTTTTCAAGTTTCAATTTTATCAAGTTAACCATTAACCGCATCAATTTCCTCCGCGTTTCTGTTAAAGATCGTTCCTCTACAATATATTTCATTTTTTGGAAATCCCCAGAAATTATATATGTTACAGATCGCAATCAAGTTACTCGTTATTTGCAGTGTCATTTGGTACGTTGTCATGATGTAAACAGTAACTTTCGCAATTCCTCTTTCTTCTCTTTGGGCCTTATTTAAAATTCGTGAAACCCATCGAGCAGATTTCTTCATGTATCCAACATTTAATATTCGCGATATTCGTCATTTTTTAACTTCACCAGAGCCACAGTAACGCCATCAGTGGATGATTTTGGACCTTATCAGGACTTGTCAGACTACAGAAAAACGTCCTGTCTGTTTGAGTTGATGGAGGAATTTCAACTGATGCATTCTCAACTTTTTTGCATTTTCTCATTTCTATTTTAACTTTAAAAGCGTAAAAGCTTTATATGTAAAGATCAAATCCATCTCATCAGGCATATGCTACCGGACTTGATGTTTGTACTGTGCGATTCGTATATGTACATTTAATCGTGATGCGACAGTTCTAACGAATTATAAGCTCTTAACTCGAAATATCGATTTTATTTTGATTGATTGTGGCTTTATGATATAATTTTATATTTGTGAATTATTTCAGTTACTCTGGTCGCCAAAAACCAATTGCTTTCAATTTTTGAGAGAAGTATTATAAAACAATTGCAAAAGATTTGTTTTTTTTTTATTATTTTAAATAAAAGAGTCGCCTACTAAGCGAATTTTTGTTTCTACCCTCGTATATCAAATGCAACGTTGTCATTTGACACTATCGCTCATTAATAGAAATGGAAAAGAGCATAAAAATGCTCAAATGCTATTGTAAGTGAGAAATGAACAATTTTGAATTTTTTTATATGGACTTTTTCGTTATTCAATACACTCTGAGTTGATATTTACGTTTGATTCTGCTCGTAACGAAAAAATAAGCAGGCTTTTGTAAACACACACTCTAGCAACGGCTTCGGTAGACACACACAATTGGAATTCGTATTCGACAGTATTGAAAAGACTCACTTCATCTTTTCTTGGAAATGGCTGGTTTATTTATCACGTCAAACACATTTAACCACCAACATTATTTTGTTAACACCATTATTTCTTCATACATTTTCACTATCCAGTTTACGGATTTCACCTTTGGACTCAGCATTATATAAAACACCGTATGTCTTAATCCTTTCACAATATAATGTGTCTGTGACTAAAAAACTGACACAAAACAAATTAATGTACATAAAAATTAAGTTAAATCATAGCTTAGTAGGATGTTACATTATTATACATCCATTTTCGACAAAGATTTTTAAATTTTAATCCTTTTATGACGGAAAACACAAAAAAAATTATTTCTAATTCTAACACTATGTAGTTTTGAACTAAATTTTATGGACCAAGGTGATTATAGATTAATGATAAAATGTTCTCCATAAAATAAAAGTAGATAGGTAAAAACTATCTTCTATGTAGGTCATCTGAATTTAACACAATTTTTAATCAATTTATAATAATTTTTTATTAAAATTTAGAAATTAGTTTCCAACACAATGACAAGTTTTAATTAAAATTTGAGGTAATTTATTTTATCGAAACTAAAGTTACTTTTATTACGATTAATTTAGTTTTCTAAATCACCTACAACTGAGTTTCAATTAATTTCAGGAGTATATACTCCGGAATTTAAGATTATTAAGTTCTCGTGTAATCAAACTTGATGATTTCGATTTTCGAGTATAAATAATTATCATTTGAGAAGGGCGATCGGAAGTACATGTGAATAGTAAGAATTTGTATCCATATGTATTTGATATTGGAGGCCGAAATACATTCTTTTATAAAATGGAGCTGCATTCAACTATTTAACACGAAAAGTGACAACATACTCATGATAAAGTTTAAGGAATAGTTCTCGAAGCCTCGTAGACTATTATGACATTGAACGACCATTGCCTTGATGGTAGATACAAAATACTCCAGATGCTCTATTACAAAAAACACATGAAAACCCAAAGTTTATGATGTTGGCAATCACGCTGTTTTTTCAACTGCAGTTATCTTTTTTGGAGCTACCTCTTCATACTGATGAAAACAACCAGAAAATGCCAGGCACTCTACGCCGTGAAGCCATTGTCGCCAACAATGACCTCTTTGCCTACCGAAAGGCGGCTCTCTCTTCAAAGATCGATGTATAATTCGGTTTGGTCCTTTGATTACATGCACAATATCAGTAAATAGCATTAAATTCCTATTCCCGTGATTGAAACTAACTCGATATGTGCCATCAACGTCGCTTTTTGGGCCATATGCACGATTCTTCTCTCGAATTTAAGAAGTCATCTTTCGTACTTATTCTTCAAGGCCCAACTCTCATATACATACATGACAACGGGTCTGATCAACACTGTACAATTTCAGCTTATCCGCATTTGCAAGATATTTTGATTTCAGAAGTGGACGAAGAGGATGCAAGGCCCGATTGTCAGAAGCAAGCCGAACCTTGAAAACCTCTCCTACGCTATTATCATGAATAATAAAAGATTAATCTTATCACTCCTTCAAACGTGTGGTTGAATCTCATCACTCCTTCAAAAGTGTGGTTACCACTACTAAAATCAGTTGCGTCTTGATCTCGAAAACCAGAGATCATATATTTTGTTTTGGAATCGTTGATTTTGAGACCAACGGAAGTATCTCTTTCACTCCGTGGCCATTTAATCCAATCACACAGATATCATCTGCATATGCAAAAAGTTGATTGGATTGTCGGAATAAGATATTGTCCTGAGGTGTCTCACTTTTACGAAGGATGTATTCCAACATGAGATTAAAAAGTATCGGGGACAGCGGGTCTCCTTGTCGAACACCAGAAGTAATTGCAAAAGTTCTCGATAGCCTGTTCTCAACTTTGACACAGCATTGTGACTGCGTTACTGTCATTTTACACAGATGTAGGTATTTGTTTGGTATTCCAACTATTCAAGCTCATACCATAGCTTATCTTAATTGATCGAGTTATGGGCTTGCTTGAAATCTAGGAATACCTGGCACATCTTCTGTCTTCAAATGCGCTGTCCTCCTAGCAAGGACTGTTTTTTTTGTTGCAATTGTAAACCGAGTCTGCGCTTCATTGTGGGCTATATTTCGTTGCTCAACAGCAAGACGACACTCCTCATCAAACCAATCATTTTTGGCCTTAGTTTTTACTATACCGAGGATGTGCTGGGCAGCATCAACAACCGAGGTTTTCAACACTTACCAGGCACTGTTCACTTCATCAGATTGGTAACTAGATCGTAAAATACTATGCTGACAAGATCTTGATATTTTCGTTGCGTTTCTTTATTTATCAGACCTTCACAGGAGAATCGCGTTTTATATTCTCGTGTCCTCCTTGAACTGTAAGAAAACTTCCATCGTAGCTTTGAAGTTACCAGATAATAGTAAATCCAAGGTTTGTAAATTAAAATTTTTATTTAAATTGTAAATTCTGCTGCATCGCTGCAGAAACTTATAAAGGATTGCAAGATAATAAGTATATTTTACTGTTTTATTTAATATTTAACCTTAAAAATTGGTTCGAGCAATGTTAGCTCTTATTTTTCGGGTTAATGTGAAAAGCCGATACTCATACTATTGCTGTAGTATCAGATTGTAGTATTTTCTGTTATAATAGATCGTTGTGCTCCGGCTGCACTAGAGCGTGTTCGTCACTATAATTATTTTGTTTTATAAAATTATACGATGTTGCACACGTATTTATGATTTGTCCCATCATAAAAGGAGAATATTTGATACACCTTTCTTTGGCCAAGCAACGGAATCTTGATTTCAAAACGACGTTGCATTTTTTAACGCAATTGTGGGCTGATCGGTGGATAATTTTATACCGCTCTCCTGATTCATTTAGTAGGTTGTCAATTGGAGTGATTAATCTAACCATGGTGGAAAAAGATATCTACTCACCTCGAACAATAGAAAAAATCATATTTGTTTAAATATAACCATTAATTTTTATATTTATTAAAACTCTTTCAGTTCAGAAGCGGATTATGTAGAAACTGTGTTTTTAGATGTATAATTTTGAAGAATATAATTTTGTTCTATTTTGACTTAAATTTGATATAGGGTCATACAATAATTCCGTAGGATGACACATAGGTGGCGTTACTAGAATTTTTATTTATTTATTAAACCTTCAAACGATACGTGTATTAATTGGATAGCAATCTTACAATTGATTTGTGAGTTATAGCATTTTGTGTGAAGTAACTTTTGTTTTTTGGAAAAAAGTGAATTTCGAGTTTTATGCATTATGTATTGCTTTTTGATGAAAAAAATACAGAGAAACCAAACAATGGGTTGATAAACATTATCCGAACTCTGCTCCACCCAAACAAATGGTAGAAAAGTGCATTGCGGAATTTAAATGTGGTCGTACCAGCACAAATGATGCAGAGCGCAGTGGACGTCCAAATGAGGATGTTATTACAGAAAACATAAAATCCTCAAATTGCTTATGAATGATCGCAAATTGAAGGTGCACCAGCTAGCTGACATTGTGAAGATATCAGATGGTAGTGTTTTTACCATTTTACACCAACATTTGGGTATGCGAAAGCTCTGTGCAAAGTGAGTGCCATGTGAGCTCACAGTCGACCAAAAACAACAATGAGTCGATGCTTCAGAGGAGTGTTTGGTTAAACCGCTATAAAATGGAATCCTATCTTCGATATGTGACAATGGATTAGACATGGCTTCACAATTACTCACCAGAATTCATAAGACTGTCAGCTAGTGATGTTCGGACTTATTCTAACACGATACTTTTAACCTGATACTCAAATAGTCCGGATTGTCATTTGAGTACTTTTCAAACTATCAGGTTAAAATGAAGCAAATATACCCGTATTGTGTATTTTTTTCTCATTCTCTTCTTATTTTAACATTCATATTCACTAAATCTAATACATATTATGTGTATGCCAAAAGAGAGTATACAAAGAACTGATTTAAATGAACATACATATGTATTTGCGGAAAGAGCAAGAGTATAGATAAAATTTAATGTTTATTGTATTAGGTTAACCTTAGTTTGGTATTGAATATCGGTGTATATGAGTAGATCGGTGTTTTTACGTAGATGAGTCTATCGGTGTTAATGAGTAGATCGGTTAATTTGATTATATCGCTCTTTATGAGTATCCCGGTTAATTTGAGTATGCCGGTGTTTATGAGTAGATCGGTAAATTTGAGTATTTTGTTTTGTCGGTGTTTTTTAATAAATTGTGTAAATGAGTAAATTTTTATTTACTTAAGAAATAAGAAATTTAAGTCCGATGATGAAGTAATCGCTAAAACTGAGGCCTATTTTGACGAGAAAGAGAAATTGTACTATCGAAAAGTTGGAAAATCGTTATATTCGTTGTATCGCACTCGAAGGTAACTATGTTGAATAATAAAATCAAGTTTTGTCAAAATTTTGTTTTTTTTTACTTATCCTACGGACTTATATGGAATGACCTGTTACATAAAATGAATTCTTAACTGTGGTATCGAGGCTGTGAATTTAGATATTTTTTAATTTATATAATATTAATAAATGGATTTATACTTATCAACCACGTGTTTACTAATTCCCTCGTATCGTATTTGGAGTGCAGAAATGGTTTGACCAATGGCCAAATTGTGATTAGAGCCGTCTTCGTGCGTCAACGTTTAGAATACGTATGTTATAGTCACAAATCTGTAAATAATATAAGTGTACAATATGCATGTAAACAAATATAAAATTAATAATAAATAAATAATAAGTATAATGCAGTAACTATACATATATTTTAATAGAACATTTTTTTAATGATAATGATGACGATGATGATTCAATTATACATGTTCTATTTCCTCCGCTGGTTTGTCTATAGACACATGAGTACAATCTATACACCCTATTATTCCGGGCAATCTCATAAAATCTGAAACCAGTAATAATGTATTATTTGAAAATGCATCAAATGGTTGTTAATGAATTCGAAAATTCTTTTATGCAGTGGCTTACAGATGATTGTGACATGCACAATAAGTAGTTTAGCCCAATTTTATTTTGAAACGTTCCTAACAAAGATATATTTTTCCTGTTAACAAATACAATAGTAGTATAAATACCTTCGGCGAAAAAACTTAATGTCACAAACCTTTCTTGATTCTTTTGATATTAGCGTATCTTTCATGTAGGGAACAACCATTCAACCTATAAAATTGATGTCAATTCTGACAGCATTCTATAAATTTTGATAAACTCTGACTCGTATAAATAAAATGGATTCACTGTTGAAAACCTCAACAGTTGTCATTGAATCCTAAGGTTAAATCGCCTATCCTTGTTGCCATTATTAAAATAACCAGTATGTCTTCGAGACATTTTTGCAACACCGTTTTACGTACTATTGATTTTAATTTTTATTACTTTATAATTAAATGTGTTTCTTTTACAATCAACCACAAAGCGACTTTAAGGCAAACACTTTAATTAGAATGCATTTCACAATGAAAATGTTACCAATAATAATGGGAAATGGGAAATAAATTGTAGGAAAAAATTAGATCGGGGAGTAGCTGCTGTCAAAAAATAATCCCTATTCTCCGGGAATTAACAAATAGGACCACAGGTGTTTTAACTCTGGTTGTATCTACTACGAATTTTCTGGAACTCCTACAAGCATTGCTATATTATAGCAGGTCTAGGGTAGATTCATATAGTAATTACGTTGTTTTGTGTTGCAATTCAATATTTATACATCAAACGCTTACATCCATACTCGTTACGTTTTATAGGAAATGGCACCCGTTATACATATATCTTAATTAATTAATACTCTGTTTACAGCATAATTAATTACTGAATTACCATCATTATTATTAAGAATATAAAATAACGATTACAATCCTTTAACATACTCGCATATATGTATATTCATGTATAATGAGCGCTGCATGCTCATTTGGTGTACTATATATTGTTGTTGCGGGATTTGATTTTTTTCCAACACAAAAGCGTAAAATTAACTTTTCTTTTTAAAAATCCTAAATAAAATTAATAAGAAAAACTTTTTATTTTATTTTTTTATTTAATGTAAAAATAAAACAAACGAAATTGTTCCAAGGAAAATGAAAGCACCATAAAAATAATATAATTTATGTATTTTCATTCAAAATAAAATGTTTAAATAAAAACAAAATGGAAAATCTCGGGAGAAAAGAAAAATTATAATGATGTGTACTTTATTGTTTATTTTTTATTATTATCATTTTTTTTATAATATTTTATTTTCAACAATAATGAAAATAATGATAAAAGAAATGTATTTTCCATCCGCATACAAGATGTTGAATCACAACAACATAAAAAGATGTCGATGATAACCTATCTATATGTTCTCTTCAATTTACTTATCTATATAATTAATGTACAAGTAAATATGAAAAAGCTTTGGAAAAACAACTGTGGTTATTAATTTACTATTAATTGTGGAAAAGGCTTAACTATTGACGTTAATAACTATGGAGACAGTATCTTTAAAAATATATGGCAACAAAAAATATTATTTAATGTGTAACAGAAAAAAGAGAAAATTTTCTTTCTTTTTCTAACAGAGAAATAGATAGTTTTATTTTTTTTCTTAGGTGTCCTTTTGTTCGTCGATTAAAAAAATACTCATTGAACCTAATATTTTACCATATATTCATCTCAAAAAAAATTGTAGTACACTTCCCCGTTGGGAAATGTGAAGTGGCACATTGAATACATTAGGCATGTAAAAACAATTTGTTTATAGTGGCTATCTAGTAAAATCTCTTATTGGATGTCTTGTTAATGGCCAATTAAGAAAACACTCAACGAACTGCAGATTTTACCATACATTCAAGACTAAAAATTGATGTGTTGATATAACAATAATAATTGATAACATAATTATTTAACTATAATTTATTTAAATTTTGTAATTTGAATTTATTTGGTTTTTAATTTAACTTTTAAAGCTTAACTTAGTTAATATGTTAGGCTTAACTATGTGTTTTCCCAATTTCCCGTAAAAAATATAAAATACTATGTAGAATGAACATAATCAAATTTGTTGTTGTTTTTCCATACAAAATCTTTGGTTTCAAGCGTTATCACTATGAGTGAGAGATGTATGTATAACCCAGTATGGTAGATCCTTCTTTTAATCGAGAGCCCAAAACAATGTTTTGTCAATTTGGTGATTATTACAGACAAGTCATAGATGCACAACTGAAAAATCAAATACATATATAAACGGTATACGGCCTCTTGTATGTTCAACATATTTTGATGAAACATGTTTTTTACCACGGAAGGATGCAAAGAAACGCAGAATTTTAAAGAAGTCAGCCGTTCTCACCTTATTTTGTTATGACGATAGTTGTGAAAATGTTGATCCAAAGGATGTAAATATTAACACCCGTGAAATTACATCAAAAATGATTATATGTGAAAATCTTGTTCTTAATTGTGCCTCTGATGACTATGTAGAAAAAATCAGAGCCCTGCACGGGTAAAGATTACCTGGAATTTGGTGCTTATTGCGATGTTCCATTTACTGTTGAAGTTAAGGGTACAATAAATGTTCATTAAAGTAATATTCCCAACGTATTGGAAGTTTATCCTTACTTTCCTAACCCAACCACAAAAACATTTATATTGAGAATGTAGTAGTGATAAACCAAAACCAAGACCAGATTTGGTTAGAAAATTGCCATTCCAGGTGTGATAATCATTTCCTTTTATTCAAAGAAAATTCATATATAGGTAAATTGATTCATATATAGATTTATAGGTAAATTGTCACCCAAAAACATTCAATACTAACCACTTTCTCACCTAGATTTTTCAAAGAACCGGTATGTTTTGAAAAACTTAGGCCAGACTTGGTTAGAAAATTGCCATTCCAGGTGTGGTAACCGTTTTCTTTTATTAAAAGAAAATTCATAAAAATCTCTGGGAAATTGTCACCCAAAAACATTCAATACTAACCACTTTCTCACCTAGATTTTTCAAAGAACCATTATGTTTTGAAAAGTTCAGGCCAGACTTGGTTAGAAAATTGCCATTCCAGGTGTGGTAACCGTTTTCTTTTATTCAAAGAAAATTCATGAAAATCTTTAATTATGATAAGGAACGATCAAAGAATGTTTGTGGTTTGATTATTTTATTCTTCAAACCATTAGTAATTTTTGATTGCAGAAGTGTTAGCCGTCTGCGTACATTTATAAATAATTATGAAAATTTCCAATTTCAGTGTTATTTTTATTTTAGTTTTAAATTATTTGAAAAATGTCAATATTTAGGCAAATTTAATTAAAAGTAATACTCATGTTTCATCGTCACTAACACATTTAGTATTTAGGAAAAACTTCATATTGCTATATTGAAATATGAAGTTTTTCCTAAAACTGTCCTCAATATTTATTGTTGGATTTTAGGACAGTTTAGGACAAACTTCCTGCGAATATATTACCATTAGTAACCTGTGTGATTTCGTTTTTCCAATAGTAAACATGATCACACTTATGGATACTCAACTTCATCTGATTTCATTTTTTCTCAAAACTTAGGAGATTCAGTTTTTAACTGTTCTAGTTTAAAGGCAAGTTCATTACCACAAATTGACAAAAATCCTGAAGTTGTATCGGTCACAAATAATATTTTTTAACCCGGTAATATGAATTATTAGATTTAGATAAAAGTCCGACACAAAACCATCCCAATATAATATTGTCATCTTTTGATAATGGTAGTAGTAGTGTCGGTAGTAGTGGATCTTCTTATACTAGTCAGATTATTAGAAGTAGTTATAGGTATAACAAATGAAACAAAATTACATTATATAGAGCGATGGAAACATCAAGAGGAGACCTTTTCACAAGTCCGAGGCAAGAATTAAGAATTCAAAAATTAAGATTTTTAAAAAAAAAGGATAGGAATTTAAATAGAAAAAATAAAGGTTTGCGTCAGAAAATTTACACACAAAAGAAAAAAATTGTTATAATAATTTGGGACATTTGTTAGATGAGCTAGAGGATAAAAATTTGATAACTTCTTGTCAGAAAGATAAATTTTAAATTTTACTAACCCTACTTTTAATTTCATAAATAGGTATTTAGATAAAGTGTCAGGTAGAAAATTAGCGAGACAATATCCGGAGGAAATTAAAATTTGGCCTTATATTTAAATTGCTACTCTCCGAAGGCATATGAATATGTTCGTAAGCAATTCAGTAATTGTTTACTTCGCTCGAGACATTGGAAATTAGTAGATGGGAACCCCGCGGTTTCATTTTCGAAGCATTTCATACATTAAAATCCTTAGTTCGCTAAAAAAAAGATAAAGGTGAATCTGTCATAGGAAATTTGTGTTTAAACGAGATACATCCAAAATATGAATATGATATAGTAAAAAACAAAAAATGGAGATGCGTTGAATTCCAAGGTAGCAATCCAAATGACGACACCTTAGCTTAATATCGCATCAAAAAGAGGAATACATTGTTCAGTAAGGGTACATTTATCAATAGTATCATGGAAATACTTATAAGAATTACAAAAACTTCAAGACGACGAAGGTTTTCACTTAGGAAATAAACAAAGAAAAGCTCACATTTATCTTATTAATCAACAAATGAAAGTAAATTTAGCGGTTCAAACGTTAAGTGATTCCGTTGCCAATGCATTAGAATTTTGTGATAGTATATTAAAACTAAAGAAATTTGAAGGATGCGGTGTCATTATAACATTTATAAGAACTTTTGATAATTTATTTGATATTTTAATAGTAAAACTTAACGTTATGTTTACGAATTTAAAAAACCAATTAGTTCTAGTAATTTTACGTTTGTTCAAAATAATATTAAAACTTCAATAGAATTCATTTCAGAATTAAAAATTTTATCCGATGGCAATAAAATTATTTATTCGAAGTCGAAAACATGATTTGTTGGTATACTAGGGCGATTTGTTTACAAATATACAAGTTCTCCATGATGGGTATTTGCTCACTAAGCAATTAAAATATATTTTAGTTTAGAAATTAAGCCAAGACCACGTTGAATTATTCTGTTCTATAGTTCGATTAAGATTAGGAAGCAATTCAAATCCAACTTTAAGGCAATTTATGACTTCATATAAACGCATGTTAACCCATGTTCAACTAGGCAACGCGTCTGTAGGCAATTGCATTCCGCAAACCGAGATTTCAATCTTGAATGTTTCAAACTATGTTCAATTGTTTTTCATCAACAGATATGGAGCCCGCTTTGTCACAATCTCATGAAGAAGACTCTGTTTTATATGAAAAAGACAACTTTATTTGATACCCTATTACCTTAAGTGAGTTTTCATCATTGTTATTGAGTACATTGGAGGATTTTTAGTTCGGTATTTATTAAAAACTCAAGTGCGAGGATTGTTGTAAATTATTACAACAAACAAATATTTGTTTGTGCATCCCTTTTAAATTTAAAAAATAAAGGTGGTCTTATGACACCTTCGTCCTCAGTATTAAACATTTACAAATATACTGAAGCAGTTTTAAAACGAGAACTGATGATTGCTGATTATAGGAACGACACACAGTTACATTGTAACCTTAAGTTCTTTAAGAAAGTATGTTACAATGTTCTATAGAACCTTTTAGATAAAAACTTATTTATTAGATAACAAACAGTATTAAAACAATCATTCTCCAGAGCACTTACATTTATTGTCTGTCTAATATAGAAAAATATTACGACATTCCATTAAATTTATATATATATATATATATATTTTTATATTTTATATATAAATATAATATATATATATATATATATATATATATATATATATATATATATATATATATATATATATATATATATATACTATATATATATATATATATATACATATATGTCATCAACGGTTGTAAATTTCAAACCTAGCTAAAATCGGCAACATCATTTCAAATCCTTCTTTTAGAATTATTAGTACGCCTATGGCATTTTTGTACCTTTCTCTTTTCTCCTCCAGATTTGGAACGCTTGACGTTTGCTTGTATTCTTTCCATATATTGCCATTTATTTAAAATGTCAAAAAATTTCCGACGGTCAAAATTCGTAACAAAAAATCCGATGCATCAGTCTGATTTTTTGTCAAAAAATTGTTACATAAAATCATTTTTTACATGTTATACATAATATTAAAAATAACCTTATGTAAATTACACTGTGTAATTTACATTCCGAATTGTAAATTCAAATGTGACTTGGAAGAATATAAAATTACACCAGAAATCAAATTGACGTCGAAGACAATCGATTTAATGAGTATGAATTTAGATGTGGCCCGGGAACAGTATTCTCAATGTGTCCGGTGATCTGCGAGCATCCTCAATAAGAACGCCGAAAAGAACGTCTATATCAAGGACAACAAAAATTATATTGAGTCAGAAAATAACATAGATCGATATAACAATGGCCAATATCATAAGTTCACCAACTAATGCAGTGTATTTCGAAATACATCGGTCTATTTCGAAATGCATCGGTGTATTTCGAATCAAAATAATGGGTAGTTTGGGAACAGGGTGTAATAAAGTTATTTGAGAATGTAACAAGAAAAGGGTGTTATGTAGGTATACAACAATTTACGCTATCACACTCGTCATAAAAACGAACGACACAGTAGCAGTAAACAATCGTCGCCGATCATTGTCATGTTCAAATGATACCGATAAATGATATAAATAATAATAATAGTTCGAGGTCATCGTCTTCAAATAGCAATGAAAGTTCTGGTTCAAGATTTAAGCATCTCACTGTAAAAATGTTTATCCAATTGTAAAAATGTTTATTAGTCTGTCGATAACGTTTTTTCGTTTCCCTGCACCTGAAACTTTGAAACACTGAATTTTTATAATATATCCATTAGAATTCATTAAACAGGAAGGATTGCTCAATTAACCAAAGTTGTTGCGTTCGTAATTACCAAATAAGATTTCATGATGAAATGAATTTAATCTTTTCAACTAATGTAACGCGTGCCATGACATCATTCAATAACGTCATCATCTAATCGATACCGGCCTAGTGAATTACATTACAACATATATGTAAAAGAAACTCAAATTCAAATCAAAATCATTAAAAGTGGCACGCTTTACATCGGTCACCCAGAGCCATTGTTTATGGCATTTATAAGTTAATTCCTTCTAAAATAGCCTCCCAAAGATCATATTACCTCCTATACATTACCTTACACACGGAAAAAATAGCTTCATAACAATGGAATTGTTTGCTTCATCTCACAACGGCGATTCTCATCTCAAAGCACAGTTATTTCCAGAAAGTTGATCTTATTCTGCTAGAAAGCAAAACCATCAAGGTAGGCGAATCCGGACACCCACAAGTACAGTATATATACTCAATGACATCAACAGATCATAGAGAATATTACAACATAATAAGTAAAAACTCAGTATCAAATTATAACCATTAAAAGCTTTCATAGTTTATAATGTTTTGATTTTTAAATTTGGAGAATATTTTGAACTCTACAATCATTCTTTAAAATTTTACATTAAAATCTTAAGCCTTTGCTTTTACTGAGCCATTGGACCTCTGCATCTAAGATAAGATGTTTATCCACATTATTTGATAGTATGGCTTTGAACAATCGGTGCTGTTAAGACGCTGCTCTAATAGAGTCAATAATTTTCACTACTACAATCATATAACGTGAGCAAATAAAAGCATTCTACTCCACCTTCCTTCCAGAACAGAAGTATGTCTTTAAACATTCGTCTTTCTTACAGAGATCAAATCTATTGAAAATGTTGATCTGATGATAATGTTAACCAGGCACGTGTCAGCGGTGTTGAGATAGCTTGTAAAGAGGCATATCTGTTGATTTGTATATGTTACGTCCCTAATATATTATTAAAAAAAATAGATTGTGCATGCTCTTCCATCATTCATTGGGAAAATTAATGGAAAATTAATTAATAATCTGGATTACAAAGATGCTAAATAAGGAAATCAACAAATACGTTTCACAAATTTTGGGACAAATCTGCCCTACCTTGCAACTCTAGGCTTAGAATGTTTATTCGTGTGTAAAATTTGTATAGATGTATGATTGCAAATAATCTAAGGCGTAAACGGCCCTTTGCCGTGTCTCTACTGAGACCTTACGAACCATTTAATGATTGGTGCACACATTGTATGTGGTCAGCCTAACGAATGTTTTTACACACAATCGCGTTTTTTATGTCATCCAGTGCATTTTAATTTTTTGGTCAACGGCGAGAATCGAACTCGAGACCGCGGTGTAATGAGAAACTCTCTTAACCATTAAGCTACAACCGGCGACTGATTGCAAAACCATACTGAAAAAAAACCAAAAGCTATGTAATTGTTTCTCCATATATAACGAACCAAACAGTCACTTGGCCTAACAGTCACCCTGTGATAATAAGTAAAAAACCTAAATAAATAACAAGCAACTTACCAGATAGCTCAGTATTTCATATTGTGTCTATGGAGAGGAAGGAATCGGCTTCCAATCCCATAAGAAAGCTGAATGCAAAAGATTTTTCATAATCTGATTACAATCGGTGATGTGAATAAACACATCTATGACCCAATGTTGGAGTGTAGAATTCACGGGTCAACCCATCTTCCATGCCAGAACTACCGGGCTGACATGGAACTGTGCAATATGCAGATGGTTAACTTAATCGTACATAGCCGTATTGTAAACCTGCACTAGTCCAACCATCAATAAACTGCGACTAAATCTATAGATTTAGTCGCAAATATATTTGCAAATATTTCAAATATTATATAGAAAGTGTTCAACTTTCAAACACAACTGTTTAAAATTTGAACATATCTACAGATTTTTCGGCCACCAGACGACCACCAGGTTCTTATTTTACGTATGGTGAAATTGAGTACAACCATTATATGTATATATATATATATATATATATATATATATATATATATATATATATATATATATATATATATATATTCGGAAACGCCAAAAAGTGTTTCCAGGACCCAAACCAAGGCTGAGATACGAAATGAAGAAATCGACGAATTGGCTTAATATGCAACGAAAATGTCATGTATGGGTTTGAATTGCTTTTGATAAAGATCTTAGATGAAGACATATTAATTCAATCTACTACCTTCTAGACACTGGGTCGGCTTTCGTAAGGACGTACTTCTAAATTGATTCTTAAATAAATAATTTGTTGTTGTTTCCAACACTCAAGTTATATACACTTTAAACACATATTTGTCTATATGGTTTGAATCTGAGTAATAAAATAGTGACTCATTTTTAGTGATAAAATAGTGATTAAATTTCTTGATACATTAACGTCTATGAGTGCTTCTGGTGGTTAAAGTTGCAAAAATGGAGATATATTAGGGCAAGGACTATCTTGATCAAGTTTACTACTCGAAATAACTACATATATGCTTTTATTAATGATTGTCTAACTGTATAAGCATGAAGAAGTCCAGTAATTGTTAAACTTAAGGAACTTATCGTTTCAGAAAAATGGAGCAGCATAAAGTTAAATTTGTACAGTTAAATTTGTACATGTACTTGTGTTTCAATATGTACATATTGAAAGAATTAATTCTTCACTCTTTACTGGTACCTTTAGCTGAACGAGTGTTGTTCTACATATCTAAGAAACCTATTCTGTTTGAAACTATTCATCTCGATCACATCGGTTCTCTATATATCTTTATTATTGATTCATTTATAAAATGACCCAACAAGTTCTAAAGTGGTATGTTGTGTACGCGATAGGTTTACGGTGAAGCTGCCGAAACCTCGAACCGAAGGCGCAAAGCGCGAATTTATTTATCGAACATCCAGGAAGTAGAATTCATTATCCGGTTTTCAATTTCCGTTTGAGTATAAAATGCACAAGTTTAAGGCAGCTTTCAATATTTACTTGAAGGACCGCGCGTTGGGTGCAGGAGCTCTGACAGTTACAGGGAGCTATAGGACTGTCTAAAAATCCGCCCTGCACCCAATTAAAGCTTAGTTTAAAAAAAAAAATATTTCACTAATTGAAGTTTTTCTTTAATTTTTTTTCGAATTTATCTCCTTTCTCTGCCAACAAACTCTTGTCTTTAAGAATATCTAAGAACGAACCATTGAAAAGTAAACATCTTTCAATAGAGAAACTGCATATTTTAAAACAAGGTGAGTTTTCACTTAATTTTAATTTCACATAATTTTATTTAAATTACTTAGCCTAATTTTCAATATTTTATAAAAATTTGGGTGAATGTTCTTTGACGATTGAAAAACCTACGATTTAAAATTTCCAAAGGAACAAATAAATTGCACGATCTCGGTGGCCAGTTCATGTCGCCACCGCGCGAGTTAACCATGCTCTGATTTTATTTTGGCACGTCTAACGTCATCCTGTAAGAACCACATGTCGTCGATATCTATATCATTCAATTAAGACCACAAGAAGTTGCCTATCGTCGAATCGTTTACCGAACACTAACACGCACATCAGTGACGATTTGAGCCAAGTTTGTGTGATATGCGGACTATTGAATCGATTTATTCGAATCTGACTATACCAAACGTCGAAAAGTCGACTCGTCAGTGTTTTTGTAGTATCAAAATCACATGGATTATGGATCACCATGGATTATGGAACGTTTCTCGAACGGTGCACTGATTTTGAAAATATAGCTTGATTTGTGTACACATATTGTTTAGCACTATAAACTTACGTAGTGACTTGCCATACACTTCTAAACAATTCATACAAATTGTTCTCGTATTTTAACAATCTAACAGCTATTTTTTTCGCGGTTTTTACAGTGTAAACAATCTGGCTCCATCGGTTTTGATCACGAGCTAGCTCTTCATACTGTTGTAAGCAACCAGAAGATACTAGATCACTCTCTACTCCGTGAATGCATCGTCGCCGACAGCGACCTCCTCGCCTACCGAAAGGCGGCTCTTCCTTCAAATATCGCTGTATCATTCGGTTCGGATTAGCACGTAGAACGTGACCGAGCAAGTCCTTTGATTTCATGCACGATATCAGGAATTTGCATTTAATTCTCGTGATTGAAACGAACTCGGTATGTGCCATCAACGTCGCGTTTTGGGCCATATATCACACCCATAATTTTTCTCTCGAATTTTAGAAGCCATCTTTCGTACTCATTCGTCAAGATCCAACTCTCACATCCATACATGACAACGGGTCTGATTGGTCAGTATGAATCAGCATGAATCGCAGTATACAAGCGAAATAATAAATAAATGGAAAATTCTACTATGACCGAGAAGCGGGTAAAATGAGTATAAATACGCGAACAAAAAGCTTAGAGTTTCAGTTTGAATTGGAACAGCGATAAGTTAAAATCGGGAAAAGTGATAAAAAGTGAAATAGTGAAAGTAACAGTGAATTAAAAGTACTGTTAAATTAAATGTGGTGATTATTAAATAAAGTTTTAGTGAAAAACAGCAAGTGGTTTTTATTATTCACAATCCAGTGATCGAACCGTGGAGTGGTTCTACTAGGGTAACAATATATATATATATATATATATATATATATATATACTCGTATATATATGAATTAGTTTAAAATTAAGGGTTTGGATGTTGAAATAAATAAGCTATAACTTCAAAGCCGTAAACCGACCTAACCGCGTCTCAACTGTGACCTTACGAACCATTGCCCAACGAATGCTCTTAAACACAATCGCTTTTTAGGTCAACGGTGAAAACCTGAAAAAACGGCGTAATGAGAAATTCTCTGTACTGCCTGCGACAATGTTGAGATTTGAGGTATCTTTTATTTTATATCCTTATCGTATAAGGATATAATTAATAACCTTAACTGTTTTTGGCGCTAAACAGCTATGAAAGGCTTACTTCCTTATGGTTTTATAAAAGCCTAAGTCCTAAATTCGTAAAATTGATCTCGCATTTTATTCCGGGCATTAAGAAGTAGTTTGTAGGGGTTTTCGACACTTAGAGCATTACATTGTGTTCTGTTCTATTCTTGACAGTACGAAACTCCTTAATTGCATGTAATTTAATTTTTAATGTTTTCCTTGAATTTGTTTTTTATGTTATATGATTTAATATGCCATAACATTTGAAATAAAAATTAAATCATAATTCATAGAATGTTGTAACGTGGTAATTAGCATAAATTTTATGTTAAGCAAACTAGGGTATATGTACTTGTATATAGATGAGTCGTAATATTTCTCGAAATTTTTCTCATGAAAATCTGGCGAAACAAATCTTGAGAATTTTATGTTTTAATATACATTTTAATGCTATTTAATTATGGTACACCATAAATAAAATATGTATTAAAAAAATGAGAAATGCGACATCATAATATTTAATTTCGTTAAAATATATAATATAATAATAATAAGATTTTGATTTTCGTTTGTTCGAAAATTGTACAATACAATTTGTGTGGTATTTAACTACGCTTAAAATGATCTTTCAACGGGTCTGCTTTAGACAGAAGTTGAGTCCTATTTAGGTTAAAACAAACAGTTTTGCAAAACTAATCGGAAGAGTTTGGATCGATATGCTAGAGATGCCTTTATAAACAATCGTATAACATGGCAATATACCGGTTAGTCATCAAATCTCTGAGGCATAAACCAAAATCTCGGAACATAATCTTATTCTTCCTGAGTGATGTAACGGTCCCTGAGAACCATCAGGTTATTTAGGAATGGTAGTCAGATATTTCATTTTGCTACTCGCAAGGCGGGTGCAAAACAAGTATAGTACTGTTTCTTCTTCCTCTACAGCTTCAGAGCTACGACTGTTATCACATGAAGAGACTTTATAAGTCTGTCCTCATGTTAAGTTATGAGACGTCTACCGTACCTCTCATGACCTCACTTATCTCATATCACCGTAGCGATATAAGTTGTCCGAATCTTGACATCATCTAGTTTTGGCTAGACTTGCCTAGTTATTAGACACGAATTGCTTTTGGTTTTTATTCATTTACAGATATCCTAGTTTCCTTCTAAAGCAAGACCTTATATGATGCATTTCAATATTTATGAAGCTATATTTTCATCTCCCACCAAACTGAAGTGCGGTAATATAACATGTTGATCTTGAACTACACTATCATCCCTTTTATAAATGAGAGACTATTCTGAGGTACATTCGATCTAAGAAAATATGATTGAAGCGTTTTAATGGAAGGTTCGCTGTAACCAAAAATGCAGATATATCTCTAGTAGTTACTACATTATGCCCCAAGCAGTTCAAAGCTTTTATTATTGCATTAGTTTGGCTTGAAACCGTTGCAGAAGTTGGGTAGTCATGAAGAAAGAGAAACCCGCACATTCAATATGGTGTCTGACGCGTCTCAAATATTGAACTGTTATCAAGGATTTAATCTCTCAGATGCATCTCGCTCCTCGACCTTTTGCTCCCTTTTAAGTGGGTTCTACAAATTTCCCTGATTGGGGCATCCAAATAAACAATGTCTATTTAAATGGTGATTCAATATAACCCTACGTACAATCGGCCTACCTGTACTAGGTATTTCAATTGAGTTATTAAAATTTCATGTTACCAAAGCTCAATACCCTCAATGCCATTCCTGATTAAAGACAACACCATCTTGTATTTGGACTCTCTATTTCTGATTTAAAAGACGTTGAATTTTATCTTACATTAACAATTTATCGTTACTGTCATTTCAAACTGAAGATGTTGAACGATGTCGTTCCATCAAATTGGGGCTCTGTGCAGTTCAATAAAAATTATAAAAACATACGGAACCCTTATTTAACACCATAGGTAACTTGTGTATTCCAATCATGTCTCCAAGTCGAATATACTGGGTTAGATTAGATTACGCAGCTTTCACATATATTAGAATTAGAGACCAGGCAACAAACTTTTGCTAGAAACTGGCAAGGTTGATCCTTTCTTTATGTGTTCTAAAGAAGTACGATGGCATGAAATCATAGCCTTTTACAAATTTGAAGTATGTTACGTTAACTTGGTTCTCAACCTCTTTAATGGTGTAGCTGTAGTAAATTCAATAACGTAGTTCGATGTTGATCTTTTGGGAGAGAAAATTATTGTAAATAACGAAACCTTCTAATGTTAACTGAAAGTCTTCTAATTCAATGTGTGGAAGAATAGGGTTGTACTATATTTACTAAAGGTTAAATCGTTGTTTATTGATAAGGCAAATCATTCGGTTTGGATCAGCAAGCAGAACGTGACCGAGCCAGCGTACTCGCTGTCCTTTGATTTCATGCACGATATCAGGAATTTGCATTAAATTCATGATCTCGTGATTGAAACGAACTCGGTATGTGCCATTAACGTCGCGCTTTGGGCCATATATGACATGCATGATTCTTCTCTCGAATGTTAAAAGCCATCTTTCGTACTCATCCGTCAAGTTCCAACTCTCACATCAATTCATGACAACGGGTCTGATCAACACTTTGTACAGTTTCAGCTTATCCGTATTTGCAAGATATTTTGATTTCAGAAGTGGACGTAGAGGATATAAAGCTTGATTGCCAGCGGCAAGGCGAACCTTGATATCCTCTCCCACACTATTATAGTGAGTAATGAGAGATCCAAGATACTTGAATCTCATTACTCCTTTAAAAGTGTGGTTACCACTACTGAAATAAGTTGAGTCTTGGTCTCTAAAACCAGAGATCAGATATTTGGTTTTGGACTCGTTGACTTTGAGACCAACGGAAGCTGAACACTATTTCAGTGGCTCAAGTATCTGTTTCACTCCGTTGCCACTTAATCCAATCACACAGCTATCATCTGCATATGCAAAAAGTTGATTGGATTGTCGGAAGAAGATATTGTCCTGAGGTGTTTCACTTTTACGAAGGATGTATTCCAACATGAGATTAAAAAGTATCGGAGACAGCGCATCTTCTTGTCGAACACCAGAAGTAATTGCAAAAGTTTTCGATAGCCTGTTCTCAACTTTAACACAGTATTGTGACTGCGTTATTGTCATTTTACACAGATGTACATACTTTTTGGTATTCCTTAATATTCAAGCGCATACCAAAGCCTATCTCGATTGATCGAGTCATAGGCTTGCTTGAAATCTAGGAATACCTGGTGCACATCGCGAGATGTTTCGTAGTACTTGGAAAGAATCATCCGCAGCGAGAAAACTTGATCAGTGACTGACCGATTTGGACGGCCCTCCTTGGAAGTCACCGACAATTTCCTGCGCCTGAGGTGTAATTCTTCCGAAGATGATGTATGACAGTAACTTGTATGCTGTGCAAAGGAGAGCTATACCGCGATAATTCTCGAACTTCAAGCGAACTTTTTTTGATTATTGGGCATAACGCGGTCATTTTCCATTCTTCAGGCATTACTTTATTTCGCCATATTAGTCGAACAAGGTCGAAAAGAAGGTTCCACAAAGTTAGCCCTCCGAATATCAAGAGCTCTGAATGAATGCAACAACTCCTGGTGAACCTCAATGAACATCTCTGCGGTCTGTCTTTGAGGGTATTCAAATACAGCTTGTGATACATGTGGAACATTAAGTAGGACAGAACGTTGACACAGAGGTTTCCATTCGGGTCCCGAATGGCAGTTGACCGAGATCTTAAGGTATGGTGCAATTCGGTAATTCCATTAAAGAAACCACGCGAATTGTGCTCATTGCTGAGTTGTTGTACTCTTAAAACCTTAGCCTTCAACCATTCGCGCTTCTTCTGTCTACAAATGCGTTTAGCTGTTCACCTAGCAAGAACTGCCTTGTTTTTTCTTGCAATTGTAAACCGAGTTTGCGCTTCATTGTGGGTTATATTTCGTTGCTCAACAGCAAGACGACACTCCTCATCAAACCAATTATTTTTGGGTTAAGTTTTCACTATACCGACAATGCCAAGAATGTGCTGGGCAGCATCGACAACCGAGGTTTTCAATACTTCCCAGACACTGTTCACATCATCATATTGGTAATTGGATCGCATAATGCTATTGCTGACAAGATCTTGATATTTTCGTTGCGTTTCTTCATTTATCAGACCTTCACAGGAGAATCGCGTTTTATATCACTGCCTACGAATTTTGTTGACGACCAATACGATCTCACGTCTTGGACAACTCGAGCCCGCTCTTTACAAATCAACACATGGTCAAATTGGCTTCGGGATGTTTAATGGTGGGTGTGTAACATTAAGTAGATGTTTTAAATGTTTTTTTATGAGGAAACAATGTGCTTGCCACTTTGAGATCATGAGCGATCGCAAAGTACATCATTCTTTCCCCATTTTGGGTCGCTGTTTCGTGTTGGGAGTACGGACCTATATTATTACATAAGTCGTTCTGATTTCTGCCAGCTCTAGCATTAAAGCCACCAATCACCAATCTGACATCGTGTTTAGGTATAGAGCCCATCAGATTATCCAAATTGTTATAAAATGAGTCTTTATCTTGGGGTTGGCTTACATCAGTGGGCGCATGTACACAAACAATTGACAGGTTGGCTAATCTCATGTGCAAGCGAAGCTTACACATTCGATTATCGACTGCCTGAAAGTCCGGACTCATGGTCTCCACTTTTAGGCCATCGAGTTTCTTGGAGCGCTACGAGTTCCAGCTAATACTCTTTCATACATGTGATAAGAACGTCAAACGCGCCAGGTTTTCGAAGTGACTGCACGTTCCACGTGCCGATCTTTATTCTCGATTCCGGGTACTTAAGCGGGAGGTTATTATTTTTTTAGCGGTATCCGATTTTTTTTTTTTTTTGGTTGTTGACATTTTTAACAATTTTGATTTTTTTACGTATGCGGGTTGTCAACCCAGCGATCCAACCAGATTTAGTCGCCTCCTACGACAAGCTCTGGATACTGTGGTGGTATTGCATGGGTCTCATGTTTCGTTTGTAAAATGTACGAAACATGAATGCCCGACCCACGTTTGTAAAATATACGAAACATATGGATGCCCCCACCTACAGGGCTAAACAGCTGAATAGTTGATAGCTATATGAGCTGAATTTATAATCGCAATAAAGAATAGTAGTTGACTACTTCGCTACTTCAACCGGTTAAACAATAAACACCGACCAAATGGTGCAGTGGTTAAAGCTGCGGCAGTTGGAGCGGGAGGTCAGTACGATTACGATCGGTGGTGTGAATCCATGGGAAAACCCATCCATCTTCCATGTCAGTACTGGAGCTATGCAATGTGCAGTTGGTTCTACGTAAATCGGACCTATAGCAGTACGTCGTCGATTTGGCTGTAATGACGTAGGGTAAGGACGTAAATAAGCGTATCGCGAATGAGTTGGAAGTACCTCGAGCCCCGAAACAGATTGTAGAGATAAAAACAAAAAAACAATAATCAAAGAGAAGTTTTAGAAATAACACTCATTAATGCATTTAAGACATGACTAACACATTTGACCTATTCGTACCCAACCGTTCATAAAACGTAATAAGTGGTTATACAGTATACACGCAAAAAAAAAATTATTAACTTGCACTAAGTAAACTTGAAATTGTTAAATCAACTTAATTTTTTGTGATATTAACGTACTCATGCCAAGCCATATTAGCGTAAGCCTTGTTAATGCAACAAAATTGGAAAAGTAAAACAATTATTTTCAAAAAATAATCTGTTTTGTTTGTTAACATAAGCATACTTGTGACGTCAACATCAAGCTACGATATAATCGCAATATTTATATCTAAAATTTACTTATCGACTTGTTCAATTAATTTATTGGAAAAGTACAAAAACTCTCAGTTTGAATTAATATAATTTCTTCAAAAGTTAATGAATGTGGACAAAGTGATATTAGCCTACGATTTTTCAATTTAGCAAAACCTAAACGTTACATTGTAAGTATTATATATTTTCTACTTAATGCAGCCAAATGACGCTTAACTATAAATAAGATTTACATGGCAATATGATAAATATATTAAGCTGATAGGTAAATCATTTTGAATTACACACATATATATATATATATATATATATACATATATATATATATATATATATATATATATATATATATATATATATATATATATATATATATATATATATATATCATATATATATATATATATATATATATATATATATATATATATATATATATATATATATATATATATATGTATATATGAGTGTGTGTAAAACGGTACGCTTATACATTATATTTTAGAATCTTGAACAACAATATTTAACGCTTTATGGTTGGCTGGATGAAATGGAAGTGTTGCCATGTAATCCTGTAATTCCCTAGGCCAGTCTGATCTGCATCTGATGCGAAAATTAAATGTGAAGTTCATTGAAAATATCAATCTATCTCATCGAGCTTATGCTCGATATTATTATTGGATTATCATAATATACGAGTTTCATTTGTAAATATAGTGATATGAGAACTATTGTAATTGTAGCAAATATAAGATTACTCATTTTCGATCAATTTTTTTCTCATTGCATTGTAGCATGACGATCGTTACATGTGTAAACTACAACGCAATTATGATTGTATCAATAATGTGAATGCCACATTCCTCACCCAAAAGTAAATATCCCCGATTATTTTTTACATATACTAATGTTGTGGTTGCCTGATATCGCTAATTTTATGAAGGGCTGAAAGTTGATACATATAACGAACTACCTGAAAGAGTATTTCCAATCGTAATACATGCCACCGTCGAGGATGCCCCAGCTCACTTTTCGAGTGGTTTTTGCGGCATGTGGTGACTCATGCAAGATAGAAACATTACATTGAAAAGCGCTTAGTTATTGAACAGCCTGTTGAAAATTTACTCTGAAATGTTTTCATGCATTCAAGTGAATAGATTATAGAATCTAATTTAAAATACAAAAAAGAATATTACGCATCCAAATAATGATTAATCTTAATAACTTTGTAGGGTAACAATGCGATATGATATTTTTACAAATGCAAAAATTAAATTTAACGATTCTATAAGCTTTATTAAATAAATGATAAGTGAACATACAAATCTATGTGTTAAATTCACCTAGCAACTTTGTGAAATAACATATCTCTAAGTTAAGTTCGCTTAACAGGTAAGTAAAAAGTTTAATTTTATGTTAAATTAACTTAGCAGATTATTTAAATTAACAGACGTTTAAGTAATGAAATGATCTTCTTTCGGTTTGGAATTATTTCATCATAGTTTGTTTAATCGTGACAAAGTGAGTGTTGTAGATCGTAAAAACGTATCTTGTGATTTTATTTTTTAAGTAAGATAATATTAAAATTAGATTTTCTAATAGTTTTTTTATATGATTATGGCAGATGTCATGAAATTAAACGAAATAATAAAATCAAAATTGGAAAGTGAAATTTATAATAAGATAATAAGGTAAATGAATTTTATTTAGAAAAATAAGGAAAGGTTTATATTGCATACCGCGTGGTAACTATAAGGCCTATATTATCTATAAATACCTGTATAGCCTTTGGTAATTAAAAATACCTTGCTAAAGTTTTTGTAATAAACCTTATATATATATATATATATATATATATATATATATATATATATATATATATATATATATATTATATATATATATATATATATATATATATATATATATATATATATATATATATATATATATATATATATATATATATATATATATACATATATGTATGTATGTGTATATATTTGTAATTTATTTATAATTTATTTTAAAATATAAAACGTTTAAATATTTTCAGCTTACATATTTTTCACATAGGAGAGGAAGTAAGCCAGCTCTTGGAATCTTGTATAATTAATAAAAATAACAAATGAGAAAATTTTAAATATTTCTTAAATCAAGTTCATGAATCTCAACTAATCATTGGATAGAAGTACCAATGACAGGTATAAAAATATTTTATTTCCATAAAATTCATCAAATTAAATCGTTTTTACAACTTAATTTATAGAAAAACCATTTACATATGAGGCAATAAAAAGAGAACTTAAGAAGTTCAAAAGCAACTGTAATGGAGAAATGGAGATTAACTTCTAAAGAGCACATTGATGAGATTTTAAAAATACTGATATATCACTGTCAAAAATATTTGAGGAGTCGCCGTTATATAATCATCCTTTTGGACCAGAATTTGTAAGCAAGTAGTTATAGTATGACAGACGCACACACACATGAATAAACACTCAACCATTTACACTAACATAAAGCACAGAAGGTTCAAGCAAATTTTTCAAGATGTAGACCAACACAAAGGAGAATTGAATTCCGGTGAAGAAATGTGTACATTATATTATATACTTGCATATAAAATGATAAAATGATATATATATATATATATATATATATATATATATATATATATATATATATATATATATATATGTTTGTATATATATATATATATATATATATATATATATATATATATATATATATATATATATATATATATATATATATATATATATATGTACATATATATATGTTTGTATATATATATATATATATATATATATATATATATATATATATATATATATGTATATATATATATATATATATATATATATTTATATTTATATATATTATTAATTATAATTATTAACTTTTATTTGTTTAATTAAAAATTTTACGGTTTTATATAAATTAAGTGAATTATTTTGAATTTTATATCTGACTTATATTTAAAAAATGTATAGTTTTATAATATATTTGGACTAATAAAAATATGTTTTAAATAAATATAAAAATTATGTGTTAGCTAATTAATTTTCATTACAAAAGATGTTGCGAAATTTTAAATTTATATATATATATATATATATATATATATATATATATATATATATATATATATATATATATATATATATATATAGATATATATATATATATATATATATATATATATATATATATATATATATATATATATATATATATATATATATATATATAAATATATATATATAACTGGAGTATGCTAGTTTCACTAAAATACTATGCGTAGGTTACCTTGGTAGATACCTAATATTACTTTTGTACGTTATGTGAATTTTACTTACTGCTTTGTTATTTTCACTCCGTGTGATGGTTAATTTCACCTCAATCCTGTGCTATTTTTACTTTGTTATATAGTTAGCATTACTACCATACATGTTGTAAATTTAACAATGCTCTCTGTTCTTTTCAGTTAAAAGAAGAACAATATTTTACTTTACATATTTGCTTCTTTTGCATTGTATTCAGTTGACTTTACTTTGCGTTTAGCAAATTTAATAAAATAAAAAATGATTTAATTTTAGTTTTCTAAATGCTAAATTTATATTTCGAAATTTGTGTGATTAGCAAAGTCATAAGTAAGTTGAATTTGCAACAGTTTTTTTGTAAAATTAGCTTTGTTTTTTTGTTAATAAAGCACATTTTTTCTTTGCGTGTAGCGGCGGTCGATCGATCATGTTAACTTAAACTACTAAAGTGGCTTATATAGCAAGGAATTGAAAATCGAATAAATTTTTGAAATGACATCACAGCTATTCCTTCAAATGTACGCATATAGATATGAAAAATAAATTATGAAATCCAACACTCAATCATCCCTCCAAAATATTTAAGAATGTAATGAATTTTCCCATAAGAGGTTTCATTTTGAATATCTTGCTATTTGGGCGCTGTCAATTTTGAAGCTGTCAATTTTTGGCATTTGACAAGTAAAAACTACGCCAAAACTTAAAATGGATTGAAAGAACGCATTGAAATTGTTAAAATTTTACTACAAAAATGGTAAAAATATTGCACGCACAGTTCGGCACTTTTTGGCCGTTGTAAAGGTACTTTACGGGCGCTAATAGTGAAACTTGTGGAAAATTTTGAGGCTTGTTTGGACAAGCTAATGATGTCAAGAATAGAAATAGTGTGCGTCGTTCTGGAACAAGTGAGAATATTGCTACTGTATTCCGAAGTATTGAAGAAAACCCAGGTTGTCGATTCCTCCTCGACCTTTAGAAGTAAACATGCCACAGACGACATTACACCGTATTTTGCATAAAGACTTAGGTCTTAGAGCTTTTAAAGTTCAAATATTCTCAATATTGTACAAACTTTATATTGTACAAACAATATGTACAAATCTATTTAAACTTTAATCAAATCTGGATCATATACAGGTCGAACGAAGACTCTCTTTATCATTATCTCTAAACAATAATGGATTACAAAGTTAATTAACCAGACAAGTAACCATAAAAGCTAAATTTGATCTTTTCTAAAAAAATGCGAATAATAGGCGGGATGCAATAGGTCTTTGATTTGTTTATCTATGTTGCAAGGGATTTGCGGTCATTTACTTCGATCCCAAAACAGATGTCAAACGAAACACACAAACAAAATGTAAATCAAATTACATAGAGAACCAAGAATATTCATCAACCACAACGAGTTATAATCCTACGTTAAAATTAAACTTAATTCGCTTAATTAAAATTTATTAAATTTTCTTTTAAGGCAGTAATCTGGTAAACCACAAAAACCTAAATTAACCCATTTCTACTATGAATATTTAGCAAATATATCTGCTATAATCGATGATAGAATGAAAATTTTTAACCACTAAAAAAGTTTCATTGCGCTCCTAATCTTTAAACTGCGCAATAAATTCGTTTATGTTAAGCCAACGAAAAGCACAACTTAAAGCCATCAAGAGTTAATCATGATAATAAATATGTTGCACTCAACCAACATCCATTCGAGTATATGTATAATGTTTACATTGTGGATTGTTCATTACTCCCACTGCATGCCATTATCTTTTTATGCCATCACATATATTTGTAATTTAGCTCGAAATGCATTGCTGCTTTACATCCATCCAGTCGTTTTGTCATTATACGATTTGTTGTTTTAGTATAGTTTTTTTAAAACTTAAAGCACATCACAAATCCACCGGTTAAATACTCGTTATACATATTATATAAAAGCACATAGTATATGGTATACAATAAAGTTTAATTTAGCTTTTAGTTCGTATATACATAAGCACAAATAAACTTTAATTACATATTTGTTTGTTGGTTTATTTTTCGTCTAGTATTAATTTAAAATAATTGTAAATGCAAAATAAAAGTTCTGTGCAACGAAAAGCGCACCGAAACATGAATAAAACTATTAATTGAATTTAAAAATCGCTCTAATGTACATCACAAAATATGCATATATAAAAAAAATAGTTTCAATGTGGATAAATGGGGTACATACATATATAAATCTTGCTCATTTACCATACTCAAAAGTTGCTTGTAATTTTTCACCTAACGTTATTCACATAAAAAGCTTTAATTCCATATTTGAACCACAAAATGTTTAGTACATACAAAAATATTTTGTTTAGCTGGGACTCAAACCAGTATATATAGGAAAACTTTTGTAAAATGGATTTTTCTGGACTCCAAAAGTATACGAAATAATTTTAAAGTCCTAAATTGCTTAACGAGTAGTTTACCGCAATCTCAAACACTATACTGAAATTGGAATTTAACCCTTTAAATTAGCTAACGTGAAGTAGCTGTACTTATTTGATATATTTCAATCTTTCCGATAGTTCCTTACTTAATTATAACATTGAAACACACAATTTACAACGTTAGCTTTAGACAGTAGATCACTCCAAATAAATTTGATCTAGGAGTTGACCTTATATAGAAAGAATATATACCAAAGACTTAATCTGGTTGGATCGCCAGGATGACGACCCGTATCCGTATAAAACCACGAATGTCAGAAATGTCAACAAACTAAACAAAATCGGATACAACCAAAATAAAAATGACCCCCATTACGTCGTTTAACTACTTGGACAAGATAATTAGAACTGGCGCGTGGAACGTGCAGTCACTTAGAAACCGTGGCGTGTATGACGACCTAATCACATGTATGAAAGAGTATCGGCTGGAACTCGTAGCCAAGAAACTCGATGGCCTAAAAGTGGAGACCATGTGTTCCGGGGCTAAACGTTGCGACACAGTGCAGATGACAACGAAAATCTTGGAGTTGGTTTTCTCATTGGGCCACAGGTAAAAAAGTCTGTACTGGACATTCAAGCATTTACAGGTTAATCTTGCACATGGGATTAGCCAACCTGTCAATTGTATGTGTACATGAGCCCACTGACATAAGCCAACCCCAAGATAAAGACACATTATGTCAAACTGGTGATTGGTGACTTTAATGCTAGAGCTGGCAGAAATCAGACCAACTTATGTAATAATAGGTGCGTACTCCCGAAACGAAACTGCGACCAAAAATGGGGAAGAATGATGTACTTTGTGATAGCTCATGATCTCAAAGTGACAAGCACATTCTTTCCTCATAAAAACATTTAATTAATTTATTTATTTATTTATATGGAAACATGGACACATCCACGTAAATCATACCGAAGCCAAATTGACTATGTGTTGATTTCTAAAGGGTGGGCTCGGGTTGTCCAAGATTTGAGATCTTATCGGTCGTCAACAAAATTCGTAGGCAGTGACCATTATCTGGTTACTGCAAAGCTAGGATAAAAATTTTCGTATATACAGGGAGGACAATATCTTATTCCGACAAGCCAATCAACTTTTATTAGCATATACAGATGATATCTGTATGATTGAATTAAATGGCAACGGAGTGAAAGAGGTACTTGATCCATTGGAACAGTTTTCAGCCATCGTTGATTTCAAAATCAACGAGTCCAAAATCAAATATCTAATCTCTGGTTTTCCAGACCAAGACGCAATTGATTTCAGTAGTGGTAACCACACGTTTAAAGGAGAAATGAAATTCAAGTATCTTGGATCTTTCATCATGCACGATAATAGTTTGGGATAGGATATCAAGGTTCGCCTTGCCGCTTGCAATCGAGCTTTATATACTCTACGTCCACTTATGAAATAAAAATATTTTGCAAATACGGATAAGCTGAAACTGAGCAGATTGTTGATCAGACTCGTTGTCATGTATCGATGAGAGAGTTGGACCTTGACGGATGAGTGCGAAAGATGGCTTCTAACATTCGAAAGAAGAATCATGCGTGTGATATATGGCCCAAAACGCGACGTTGATGGCACATACCGAATTCGTTTCAGTCACGAGATCAGGAATTTAATGCAAATTCCCAATATCGTGCTTGAAATCAAACATTTTCATAATATATTTGAATGCTTCTTTTGTTATTTCAGAAATTTCATTTGGAACGTTGTCCTTTAGCATTGACGGTGAAATCAAGGGAATGTAGTAGCCAATTGGTATCACTTCATTTTGATATCTTCTCGGATAATTTGCATCGTAGCGACAAGCAATATTGATTGAATTTCCAAGATGCCCCGAAAGAGCTTGTTACAATATATATCATCTAGTATACTTAAAGTAATATAGCTCAATTGTGCCGTTAGTCCAAATAGCGTACCATAAAATTTTCTACGAGAATAGTGCTCTTCGGTGTGTCAATTGAAGGTTTACAAAGCTCGAACAAAAACATTCAAATCGAAATGTGGTTAATCACTGATAATGATTTTTTACCAAAAAATGGTTGGTCGTCTATAGCGACCTTTAAGACTCAAACATTCCTATTTCGCAACTGTTGATGTGTCCATCAATACGGGAAACAGTACAAATCTGCTGTGACAATTTTTAATAAGCATCATGGAGTCATTCCCAGTTAATGCGGCATCGATAAGAGATAAGAGACATTCAGCAACATTTATTTAATCAATCATTTCTGGTTTCCTTTGGACTAATAGTCACTTACTCTGCGCAATGTGTATGTAAATTTTTAAAAAATTTCACCTAATTTGAACCAACAAAAATTCATACCACCCCACAGACTCTTGATATGGAAAAAATGAATCCCAAAAATTAGTTTTGGTGGGTAATCTGATTTTGCCGAAGTTTCTTATTTAAATGGATATCCGTGAGAATTCGCATTATCTATTGAGCCTATTTCAAGCCTCTAAGAGTACTCCAAAGACTGTGAAATTGCGAAGCAAGATGTTTTCTTGTGTCTCCTGCTGATTGTTCCACATAATTGATGTGATCAGTTTTGTTTAATCGAATATAAGAACAATAAATGCTGTGGTATTCTTAAATGGGGTTTCACATTAAGCATTCGAAACTGAAAATGTGAAATCAAGAAAAAAAGTTACACATAAACGCTAATTCGCTAGATTACGGGGTGCTACATTTGCTCTTGTCATTTATAAATGTCAACGGAACGAAATAGATACTTGGATCTCTCATTACTCACGATAAGAGTGTGGGCAGAAGGTATCAAGGTTCGCCTTGTCGCTGGCAATCGGGCTTTATATCGCCTTCGTCTACTTGTGAAATGAAAATATCTTGCAAATGCGGATAATCTGAAACTGTACAGAGTGTTGATCACCAATTCCTGATATCGTGCATGAAATCAAAGGACAGCGAGTACGCTGGCTCGATCACGTTCTGCGTGCTGATCCGAACCGAATGATACGGAGATCTGTGAAGGGAAAGCCACCTTTCGGTAGGCGAAGAGGTCGCTGTCGTTGACGTTGGCGTAGAGGGTGATCTGGCACCTTCTAATTGCTTGCATCATTATGAAAATCTGGCTCGTGATCGAAACCGATGTAGTCAGATTGTTGACACGGTACGGGCAAACAATGGCCTGTAGAAACCGTCAAAAAAGAGAACTTACATAATGTCATAATGGGAAATAATTTACTCATGATTAACCAGAAGTTTCCCATAACTGATGTCATTCATGTCCATCTATTCGCAACAACAACTCATAAACTAAAACTACAGTATAGCTCACCTCAACTAGAGAATACAATTTTGTAAGGTCTCCAGACGTTACCACATGCTCTACTTGGAATCTTACATAGGCGAAATACAGCATCATACATGTCATTATTGGTTGGTCCACCATTTGATAAACCGGAACAGTGAATTCATCTTAGCTATCGATAAATGTAAACCCCAACTAGTTTCATACAGATGCTGCAGTTCGATCGGTATTAAGATTTTTATATTTGAGCAGAGAAACATATTTGGATCTGATGACAAATATTTTCAACAGTATCAGTGATCTTCGAATTATTTCATCGTGAATGAAGAACCCCGATATTTTGAAACTAACATTGAATAAGTCCATTCACGATTCATATTCAATGTAGAATATGTTGATATATAACAATCAGTGTCTCACAAGACGTCAATATCATTTTGTGCTACTCTGTTGCTCCTTTACGTTCTTATTTTACATTGCGATGATACTCGTAAAATACGAAACAATTTTCATAGAAAAACCAATATTTTATAGAATGGAATAATCTACATTAGTTTGTTTTATTGTAATGTATAACTTTTATACGACGGCGATATTTATAAATACTAAATGTATATCCTTTGTAATTAACAAAAAAAAATCTTATATCAAATACTTAAAATAAAATTTAAGAGTTTCATATTCATTATGATGGAATTAAAATATACGGTTTGACTTCCTCCTTATGTTGCTGTTGGTGGTAGCACGGCTTGTGGTGGTGGTCCACCCGAACCACCATTTGGTGCAGGAATCGCATTGCTTGGCGGTATTGTACTACTTTCGACTGGTGGTGGTTGAGCTGTTGGTTGTGTTGCTGCAATTGCTGGCGGTTGTGTAGCAGTTGGTGGAACTGTAAAATTTAGAAATTAGTTAAGAGTCAGAGCTTATTACATTTGGCTGTTGCATATCAAATACCATTTGTACTTGGGGTCGGTGTAACATTTGCTCCTGGTGGTGCGTTTGGATTATTTTGCCACTGTCCTTGTTCCTGTTGAAGTCGTTGGTGCGCCTGTTGACGTGCACGAAATTCAGCTGCTTTCAATTGTTCGAGATGGAATTGCTGACGTTCCGTAATTAGTTGCTGTCGTTGATATTCTAAACCTTCACGTTCTCGTTCCATTGTTGTTTCCAACTCTTCGAAATGTCTTAATTTAATTTCAAGCTTTTTCATTTGGGTTTCAACCAAGAGAGCGACCAAACTTTTTATTTTGCGCTCTTCAACCGCAGCCAAATGTTTAGCTTTAACGGCTGCCGATGCTAGAGCGGCGGCGGCAGCCGTTTGTAAACCAGCCTCTTTCATAATTACTTTATCGTTACGATGTTCTTTGCCATTAGTTTGGACAATGCCACCGTGTTGCTGCTGGGGTTGTTGATTACCTGGCGGTGTGGATTCATTAGCATTTTCGAGTAAATCAGTTTTTCCATCTTTTAATTCAGGTTTAACGGAATTTGGATCAACTGTTACATTAGTAGTAGAATCGTTTGGTTTACTAGTACTAGTAGTACTAGGAGTAGTGCTTTCATCGACACTTTCTGTTTTATCTACATGTTTACCAAAATATTTTCAAACACAAACCAAAAAATAAAAAAATAAATAAAAAACAAACATAAAAACTCATAAACATAAATTACATACAAATAAAAATAAATTATAACATAAGAATGGGAAAATGAATCTGTTGGTAATACGGAGGTCCGTCTTATGTCACGTCTTACTCAAATCAAATGAAAAATGAAAAATCGAAATAAATCAAAATCTATTTGACTACTACAATTACCCTCTTTCTTTGAAACATCCTTCATTTCCTCATCTGTTGTGGCTGGTTTTCCTTCCTCTTCTTCTTTTTCGGGAGCTGTTCCAGCTATACCACTTGTCGCCAAACCTGCATACGGATCAAATTTACCACCAAATTGTGATGATTTTTCTACATTCTTGATGTGTGCGTCCATTATCGATGATGGGACTTCATCCTGGGTGGTTAAAAAACATAAGTTTAGAAAAATATTATAAAATATTGAAAATCGATCGTTTTACCTTGATATTGCCAAATTCTTCCATAGCCGCCATTGCCGCAGCGGCAGCAACCCTTGGATCAACAACTGATGCTAAAAATGCAACCGTAGACATAATAGGATTACCTGCCTTACTAAACGGTATCGGTTGATATGATAGTGGTCCCAAACAACCACTATCATCCTCCAAATATGGATCCTCAATTGGAAGTCGAAGAAAATGTAAAATACATTCGTCTTGAGTACGCGAACCGACATGTTCACAAACTTTATTCCAATCGTCCCGATACATTTCTAAACCTTCCAAAAGTAACAGCGTTTCCTGTTCAGTCCATTCTCGAGCCAAACTCGCGGCCGTTTTATGCTTCATGGCTGACGGTTTCTTTGAGTATTGATCTAGTTTCAGCCCAAATTGTGTATTGGGATCTAGAATATTCTCCGTTTTAATTGTAACTCCGGGTGGAAGACCACCCACAGCACCACCTGGCGATGGTGTTATCTCATCTTTTTCTTTCTGTTTTTTGTCCAAATCGAGCAAAATTTTTGATGCCGAAGGTTGAGGTGTTTTTTGTGCATTAACCGGTTGTAATCCAGACGGAGTGTCGCTTAATACATGGAAATGTGATGTTGGAGGTGGGCCCATTGGCGTGGGTCGAGATTCTGTATCAATTTGATAATTTATCAAACCCCATTGTTCTAAAAATGCATGCACTCTCATGATTGCACAAACATCACCAGCTAAATTACGACGACATGCTGTGCTCGTTAAATACTCGGTTGGATTTAATCGATACGTATCGATCATAAAATTACGATAAGCCATATAAATTTCGGGAGTTTTCGATTTATTTTTTGCATTGAAAAATTCCGGTAGTGCTCGCTTCTCAACCACATGAATTGAATTGTAATCAAACCATGCCGAATACGACGGCACAATAATGTGATGAGTTTGCTCGGTAACGTTATCTTCAAGATCGTCTTTCGGCGGAAATTCTTGTGTATTACTATTGTCGCTTGTTTTGCCAGTTTGGGAATCTTCACCCCGTTCAATTTCTTCGTCTAAATCGGTTACGGTACCACCTTTAATTGGTAATAGTTCGTGATCCCGTTGTTTATTTGATGGTGTGGCCGGACTTGATGTTGAGTTTGTAACTAAATTTTTAGTAACCTCGGTGATATTCGATTCAGGCTGTGGATCATCCATATCACGTGTCAAATCTTCATCGTCATCCCCCTCTCCAGTTCGAGGTTTTTTTGGCATAACAGCTGGGGATCTACCACTACAAATTAAAATTCAAATTCTATCCATGTACTTTAAAGTGTGACACTTACCTTTTTCGCTTACCACCTTTGGCCGGTGACGGAGATCGTTTGCGCTTCGGTTTAGCACTCGCTTGCTTAACTTTTTTATCGTCAGAAAGACCACCAGATGACATTAAATCCTCAACGGCTAAACGAAATTTATGAATTTTTTTACGACCATTCTCATCAACTTCGTAGTCTTCTTCGGTCATCCATTCATTGTACTGTTCCAAATCAAGAGCCCACGAAGCAGTTACACGCCAACGATCACCAGGCGATGGTGGATTGTCCGGTATATTATCGGGCAAATCAAATGAATTAGGAATCCATGAATCGTATGACTCTGGAAAATAATACCAATGCATCATAATGTTTTTATCCCGTTTGAAACTGGGTCTTGCATATTCCTCAGTTAATGGATCAACAACCGGATACACAATATGAGTGGCCTCCTCTTCGTCTTCAGTTATTTCAGCCTGATGATTTGCAATAATTTCTTTGACCTTTAGAGCCAATGGTTTCTCCAATTCGGGTCGAATATAACAAATCGGCATACGTAGACATTCTGCTTCTAACAAAGCTGTATCAATTTCCATCAGCATATGAACATTGGGATCTTTCCGCCCTGGATTCTATATTACATACATCAAACAATAAATAAAATAATCAGTTAATTTAATAAATCTTAGGACTATTACTTGTGAAACCTGAAAATCAAATTTTCTCCAACGCTGTTCCGCTTTGTAGCGAAACATATTTGATAATATATGGCATAGCGCTCCTCCCGGTTTGAAATCCAAAAAACATTTCATCTATAGTAATAATTGGAAGAAATTTAAGTCATTATTAAAAGTTTTTAATACAAAAAATTGCGAAATTACCGGAATTCTTGTCGTTGGAGGATCGACAGCATTTTTACCCAGTTTTGTCTCTTGATACTGTATAAACTGTATAATTAGTTGGGATAACGATTCTTTTGTTGGCGGGTCTGTTTGAATATACTAAAATAAATAGGAAAATTACTCAACTATCATGGCATTTCAGAAATATCGGCATTTTTCTTCTTCGCACAAAACACTCGTAGCCAAATTTTCAAAATGGCTACATAGTCGCGATATGAAACAAAATAAAACTTCATACCTTCTTGCAGTTTTTCTGTAGCCACAATCGAATTGTTTCGAAGCCTTGTAGACATTCGGCTGATTGAAAAAAATCAACATTTGGTGAACCATCTTTTTTTGGTCCTGGTAACGAAACCATTTTTTTGGTTTTTATACTTTGTTAAGAAAAATAAATTTCAAGACGACGCTACACAAGTTTTGTTTACACCTTTTCTACAATGAAAACGAATGAAGTATTGAACATGGACTGTCAAAACCGGTAGAAAGTATGAGTATATAAGTAGAATGAAGCTAACTGCGAAAACATGAATTGAGCAATTAAAATGAACATTACTAAAACGCCTTTTCAAGAAATAACGTTATTATGTGAAATAATCTATAATAATGTATCTAAACCTTAACCAGAAACTTGTTCATTCATTTTGAAATACAACTTGTTTACTCAAATGAACAGCCGAAACAAAATTTGACAATTGCAATAATATTAAAATTACATAAAATCGAAAATCCTTTTAATTAATTTGCTCAAAACACCCAACAACAAAAATAGCAGTTGCTCATGTTTGACATTTTGACAGTAGGCAAACATTCGCTGCCATTGTGGTTTAAATCGCGTTACTTGGGTAAAATGGCTGTCAGTATAAATTTGACTCTCGAACGATGTGTGTTCTCCTTGAAAAAGTGAAAATTTTGAAAATTAACTTTTCATCAATTTTATTAAACAAACCGAGTGTTAGATTCAAATTTAAACAAATTAATAAATTGTGTGTATTTGTTTCATTAAATAGTGTACGTAGTGAAAAGTGTGGAACAAGGAATAATGAAATAAACAATCGTAGAAATTCCTGATTTATGTAAGTGAAATAAATTTTCTTTTGTTGCTTTTTATTGATCCATCATCATACACATACAGTCTACAGTTGTTCGTATAAAATTACATGATATTCACTTAAAAATAGCTTTCTGTAATAAATTTATTGAATAATTTAGGGTCTAAATATAATTTATTTACGCTTAATTGACTCCAATAAAATTAAAATATACGCTTACGACAAAATACAAATACACAAAACTGTGCGCTGCTGTTGCTGCGATAAATTACTGTAATGAAAAATATACATAATTGTGTGCGCTGCTGCCTTGCAATGTCATTAACCCTCTTTCCATTTCATTTTGGATTAGCGTACAAAAAATAATGAAATCTAATCACAATTAGGTTTAATCGAAATATAATGGTTCAATAATTAGTTGCCTGATAATTATGGTATTTATCGTTTGTAAGTCCTTAAATGTGGTCGCTTATTTCGTATTCTGCCTATCCAATGCCACGTATAATAATTATGCAGCTGCACACTATGTTTGTTGTACATATATGATGTATAGATTACCCTCTATCAATCATGGAAAATCACGATGTGCGATTTCCTTCCATTTCGTTTGAATGTAAATTGTTGAGAATGGTTATGGTTTGATATATGTTACATATTATTTTGCCATGTCAATTGATTTTTTACACGATTATATGCGGAAAAATTTTTTCTTTTATTTGGGGGATTATTTCAAATGTCTCCGCACTAGCTATCTACATTTTGTGATTTTATCATTATAGTTCGTTTTTATATAGAGAAGATGTATCATGCAACAATATCATATAATATAACCTGCCGTGTGACGCAACAAACTTTAGGTTTGTTTACATTTTTCTGTTGACAAAAATAGGGCTGCATACCTATTTTTCTAGTTATTAGATTAGAATATAAATTTATTAAAAATAAGTTTTCGTTGTTCGTTACTGAAGTGATGACTAAGTGTATATTCTATCGTTACCCGAGTTCTGCTATTTCGATTTGATTAGTATTACATGTACGCTCTGGAGTTATATTTATTTCCTAACCACGCACGGAGGTAACATTCGTAGCTTAGTATTTCTTCATCAAATTAAGTGGAGAATATTGTATACATTATTGTACCGTTTAGTCATCCTATGTGTTCGCACTGAATCCTTCTTGATGTTGTGATATATAGCTGGTGCATAATATTAGCTAGCTATGATAAGTTTCATAGTTCCATTGTTCGGTTAAGATACAGATTGCGTTAGGGAATAAAACCTTCATCTTTCTTGAAAATGAAAAGATAAATATCTCTGACAGTAATAGGTATCTTTAACAAAATAATCGTCGGTTCTATTAGTAACGTGATTGATTCACTGATTTATTTGGTTTATCAAACCACCACCAATTCTAATTGCCACGAATCGTTTATTGATTACATTAATAAACAACAACTAGCAAAACGATATTGATAAACTTATGTACATGTATTATAAAACTATGTACATATTATATCCACATCAATAAAAATTATTTAGGCGTAAACTTTTGCAATTTGCTTTGCAAAATGTAAAAGAGTATATGTATTTGATAATAAGCTGCACCTTCTCTAACCAACATTTAGTTCGCAGTGCTGTAAAAATCTGCATGCCTTCGTCATCACAAGCCTCCTTTATGTTTGACACCTTTATGAAGCATATATTTTGATAGTAAAAACAGTTTGATAGAACTCTTTAACAAGACACACTTTCATATCAACCGCACTCATCTTATTACTCTTTAGTATCTTAATTATCTTATCTTAAAATCGAGTATCCTGCTAGAAAATATCAAATAATTTGTTAGATCACCGCTATCTTTCCATCTTACTAAGCTGCTGAGTCTTAACATTTCGAAATTGCCTTTCCAATTTGTGCTTACCTCCTCCCGTGTTAGTATTTATGTATAACAGGAAATGTATTAATTTTTATATTCTTATGAACAATCTCAAATGTTATTATAATATTCCAAATATTCGATTCTTAAGTATCTCTTTAATAACTGCACCATGGATGTGTTTAAAAAAAGGAATTGGAAAGATTATTTTAAAAGTAAATGTAGACTGAAGAATGATTTCCAAAGTATTGATTTGAACATAATGGTTGTAGCATCATTTCGATAGATAAATTGGTTTGTAACATCATTTCGACAGAGCATGTCTTTCAATAGCTTAAGCTTGCCAAATAGTTGATTTAAGTGAGATTTTAGCAAAGCTCATCAGGTCATATAATTCACAGATACGCGTATACTTTAGAAACCAATTTCCATATTTGAACTCAGGTAGGAATTTTCGTGTTTGAATTAATTTTCTGTAACATGAAAAGTAGCATGTAAATTATATTACATAGTATAATTAATTTAACTCGTGTTATAATAACCTTGCATAATGCTTGTGTAATGATCTCGAAATAAAGATCAGGAAAATACTTAAACGACATAATTGATAAGCTCACCAAAAAACATAAACAATGATTCCACATCATAAAATTTGACATAATAAATGATTTGGAACTTTGCAAGACAGGAAACATCCATCATGCATTTATTATAGATCGTTTAATTGAGGTATAGATTCAAATTATTCCAACTCACTCGTTATAGTAAATCCTTCAACTCGAACGCAAGTTTTTATTTTATATAATTTTCGCGTCGTAGTTCCTTTTTCTTATCATTAAAATTTGTTTGGGTATATATTTTCCAGTTCCGCCTGAGTAACTTAACTCAGCTTATCAATTTCTTATTATCAAGAATAAATGTTTAGTTGAACTAGTTATACTTGCTGATGAATTAATTTATCAAACAAAATTGTATTGCTATGATAAGTAAACATTGCGTTGTATTACACTTATAAATAACAGCGATTTTCAACATTACAATTGTGGTGTCGTCATTGATTATATTCGCTAATATCACTATTTAAAATTCACTGCAAGCGGATTTAAATTGTATATTTTAAATATTTAAGAAACGATTTTAAAACTTTTGTTAGTCTGTATTGATTTCGACCGTGACAATGAATTAACACTAATCGTAGGATTGCTCACCTTTAAGAGATCAGTCAGATTTTATGCACTTCAACGGAAGTTTCCATGCTAGCAAGAATGGTATTTGTTGGCTCGAATTGTGTCACCTTTTCTCAAAATGAACGCCTCAGCTTCCAGATCCGGGACAATTTCTTTCTTTCTCCTACACTGCTCACTCTGAATTTTTGTAATTTTATATACATACAAAATAATTATTCTTTATATGTCAAATTGATATGTTACGAGAAGTACAAGCCAACCAGTTACGGTGATCCTAGATTTGTTACCATAATCCTAGATATTCAGCAGAGTTCTAAATAGACATCTGTGGATTCTTATTCCAAAATTATGCGGACCCAGGATCTGCTTGCATCCCAACATATATGGTTTAGGAAGAGGAACGTTAATCACAGACTAAAGTAATAATCCACAGCAGAGTCATTGTTAAATACATTATAAGTAAATTATTATATATTGTTAATCATTTTCATATTGGACATAGTTTTGTTATTATTGTTAGTTGGATAGGTTAGGACCATTCTAAATTCATCATATGTATTCGTATCGCCTCAACAGTTAAAATTAGAGTACCTTTAAAACAAACCTCTTCAGATCATCTCATCATATGCTGTATCTAAAGATGTGTCCCTATAATTCCCAATCCTTCACCACCATTTCCCAATTCTTCTAACGCGAAGCAGAATATAAATTTCGCGATGACCCGACAGTATTTCCATATACAATATGATGATCTAATACACTGTCAATTCGTTTGTGAGGGAAACTACTTAAATAAATATTTAGTTTAGTACATGCATCCGCTCTTTATGTCCGTCGTTAATTGGTCAAACGGTGATGTGGCTCGACACCACCTAATTATTTTTATTTATATGTGTAAAGTGTATATGGTGTATGTAGATAAAACATTAATTGTTCATCAATTTTGACGAAAATTGGACTTTCAAAATACATTTTTGCCCAACATTCAGGACAATGGTTTTTCATATCGCTCCCATATGTAGCCCAGTATATGAAGTTCAAATTCCAAAATTTAATATAACAAAAACGTCTAAATATATTTCCAAATGCGGATCTCTTTCGGCAATGGTTGGTTCAATATTGGCTTTCAAATACTCAATTGTTTGGGGATTACTCGTATTATACTTGTCCTCCTCGGTACCCCACAAATAAAAATCCAAAGGCGTTAAATTACAGCCCCTTGCTGGCCAATTAACATCACCATTTTGACTTATAATGCGGCATCGAATTTTAAACGCAGTTTCACAGTTGTAACGCCCGGTGTGTGGCATGTGCTCGCATCTTTGCTGGAACCAAAGGTCGTCCAAACCATCAAAATATGGCCACAAAAAAGATTAACATATGGCGATAGTTGATTCCGTTGAATGTAACAGACGCGATGACCTCATCTTCGAAGAAATACAACCCAATAATGCCACTACGCCACAAGCCGCATCAAATAATAATACGCAATGGATGCATTCTCTACATCTTCTGGATTATCAGATCTCCAAATGCGACAATTTAGTTTGTTTGTGACCCTACCGAAATGGAAATGCGCCTCGTCCGAAAAAATGTTTTTTTTGTCTAGTTTGTCGCAGGCCCCCACAGCGTATCGATATCGAAGCGGATGGTCACTGGGCATCAATTATTGGACCAATTAAACATTATAGGGCCACAAACCACGATTTTTACGCAGAATTCTTTGCATGGAAGACCGACCGATGTTCATTTCCGATGCACAATTGACGAATTGATGTTCTCGGCCATTGGAGCACATTTTCGGTCACCGAGGCGATTTTTCTTGCGGTTTCGAACCAATTGTCTTTGTTGACGAAGTAAATTTCCAACATTTCTCACTTTTGTTGTTTCGTTAAGCGATTCGTTTCGTCAACTAGAAATAATATACCAAGTTTCTGTCAAAAATAACGAATATTTCAAATCTAAACAGGTTATTGGATCACCCTATATTCGCTCGTAGAGTTCTAAATAAGAATTCTAAATGAGCAAATAATGCATGCTGTACATGATATTAAATACGGTTTTTGTCCCCATCTATCGAAAACTTCAACCTCCGTAAACGGAAGTACATTGACCGTTCGACAAGAATTTCACTGGTATTCATATTGCAACGTACGTAATGTATATTTAACAAACTGAACTTGGGAGAACATAGACAATATTCTTTTTCATTTGACAGTGTCAAGTTTACAATTTTAAAACAACAGACGCTGAAGAGTGCAATATATGGAATATAAGAAAGATATTTATAATCAGTTTCATGACAGTATATCCTTAAGTGACAAGCAGAAATTGGTTCTTTAGAGAGCCTTTGAATAGTTGAAAGCGGTGTTTGCTTACTTATCTTATAGGATTTGTAGGAAGACAGAAGAATATAAACTCAACAGCTTATGCTTTCTGAGCTACACTCGATCAAATGTATTACAGCATAATATTCAAGTTTTACTTTTCTATTGATATGTTAGTTGTACGCCATACGTTTCTGCCAGTAGTTATGTTCTCTTAAAAATTGTTCGCAGTTAATGTTAAATTCAGAAAGGTGGTTTCTATATCGTTTCTTACCGCTTTGATAAGACATCAAACGTTTGCATGTCAGACAAACATTGATGATGTTTGACTTACTGTCGTAATTATAGGATGTATTTTAGAATAATAGAACGAAAAATGTTATAAAACCATTTTAAATCGCGATATTGAACATATTTTTACATCTCTCAGATAAATCGCACTCAAATAAATATTATCTCACGCCACAATCATTTAATAAAATTGATATTTCGAGTTAAAGTTCTTGTAATTCACTAGTACTGTCGCATCACAACTAAAACGTACATATACGAATTGTATGAACTTCAACTCCGGTATCATATGTCTGAGGAGATGGATTTGATCTTTTCGATCACACAGTCATTCAATGGCGTCATCATCATCAGATCGAAACCGGCCTAGTGGATTTCAAGATACAATTTGATTCAAAGTTATATAAGCCGCCACGCTTCACGTCATAAGTGTTTAAATTATTTTGGTCATATTAATGACTGCGTCGTGTTAATCATGGCTCTCTACCGATGTTCAATGACATTTTCAGTCAATTCCATAGGCTCCAATGACGTTTTGTGCAGGTGACAGTGTCTTAATATTGTGTATTGTATTCACTCTTCTTAATTACTAATTTTATTCCCTTCGTTATATCTGCTGTAGTTAGATTTTATAGTTATAAATGTAGATATTGAAAGTAATAAATAAGAAAATAAATTTTACAACCATTTCTTGTGATTGTTATCAATTAAAAATTTTATTGGTTTAGCTTAATAGCCCGATGATTAATTTTATTCATATTGAAATAAATTGTAGAACTTATATATATGTAAGTACAATATACATTAAAATTTACATTAATAACCCAAGTATTCATGTTAATTGTAATTCAAAAGCATCGTTACATCTAAATTGAATAATAAAGGTGTAGCTTTTCAATGTGGTATTGGTTTACGATATCAAACACCTTTGCTAAATATAGCATTTTTATATTGATGTAATTTGGTCTCAGTGAACTCATCAAAACTTAACAATCATATTCCCTTTTAGAATGAATGTATCAAACTTTAGATAGTTTGAATATAAATGAGTAATATAGGACCTCTTTGTTCTTAAAGTGTCAGTAGTGATAAATGGATTATCCTATGCATTGTAAATCTTAAGAACTTCATATAGATTATTTGTGTTTTTTTATTTAAGTGACATCCGTAATTCGTTTAATATTGTTTAAATTGAGATCAAATGTATAATCAATATCTAAAACTATAATTCAAACGCTACAGAAATTAACTTATTCTTTGTTACAATAATATAATAAAGATTACACAAGGGTAATAACGAGTCATTAGTATACATCCGTTATATAATACTTAATATACATACAAATCAACTAGATAAGTATATCATATAAACATATGTAGATGATTGAAGAATTTCCAGATGTCTTATAATTAGAAAAATATTCGAAATTCAAGAGATAATAAAACAAGGGGGAATCAGGGTAGAGTAAACATGGTACATAGTACCAAAATCGCATTTTCAGAAAATAATTAATTGGATAAAACGTTTATGGTACAACGATATGATATGATACAATAGGAGAAGTACAAGCTAATCATGACTGTGATCCTAGGTTTTTTTATAATAATATTGGAATATGTCAACAGAGAACCAAATATAAATCTGAAAAATTATTATATTCCAAAATAATATGGGTACAGCCCCTGCGTTTTATAGAGATAATTAGATGGGTTGACATGATATGCTGTATGATAAAGCAGAGCTCACTACACTACGAAACCATACGTGTCCAGACCCCGGCCGTTATATAGGATGCATATATCAAGAATGCATTACAGAAACGACAAGCTGCAGCAATCGTTACATATCCAACCACCCACTTACACATATCAGCTTGGCTAACGAAGCCTTCTATTTTGCCCAAGCATATGTTCACTGTGACCAGGACAAGGTAACACTATGTTTCATCACAATGCATCTCATTAATTTTCCAATAGCAAACAACACGGAAAACCACAACATGTCAAAGTTTCCTCTACGGAACATCTCATCCCACGGAATCACAGGTGACACCACATCATTCACAATTATATTTATTTATTTAATAAAACAACTGAAATAACACGTCTCTTCTGTGTGACGTTCAACACTTCAGTCCAACTGGATGAAGCACTTTATTATACTAAAATTCTGGGTTTAAACTTGAATGTCTCTGTTGAATGTGGAAGTGGAAAATATATTTATCTAACACACAGAAAGCATATGCACTTGGGGTCAATCACGACTATCGCTCGGAGTTGAATATCGAAACTGTTGTGGGACCGAAACACTCCCAACTATATCACAGTTCTGTTTAATGTCGTAACTTTACAAAAACAAGTTCTGAACGTACGGCTATACGCCTTATTTGAGTAAACCATTGCTCCATATCAGCCGGCAGTCATAAGTTTATGTGCACTGATAAAATTTCCAAAATCAAGATAAATGTGGTGGAGGATGAAAGTGTTTCGGCACATTATATAGAGGCCATTGTCATATCGCTGTATTTCCTCTGGTTGTCTGGTCTTAAACGTTTTTGTACGGACGAATGAAAATTGCTAAGAAAATGTTGAAATATATTCCGTGGTGCTTATTACGCTTATTAACACTTATCACTGTCCGAAACAATTTTCTTTTCAAGTGATTGCAATATATATATATATATATATATATATATATATATATATATATATATATATATATATATATATATATATATATATATATATATATATACGTATAGTGTTTGGTGTTACCATTTAGTAATGATCATTGGCAACGAATATCGTTAGCGAATAGCATTCCTATATCTCAAGCCCCGTGTGTGGCGGGGCTATCCATATTTCGTAAATATTTCTAACGAAACATAAGACCGACAGAATACCACCACAGTATCAACAGCTTGTCGTAAGAGGCGACTAAATCTGGCTAGATAGCTGGGTTGACGACCCGCATTCATAAAAAACAACAATTGTTATAAATTTCAATAAACAAAAGAAATCGAATACCGCCAAAACAATAATGATCCTCCGCTTAAGTACCCGAACACGAAATTTAGGATCGGCACGTGTAACGTACGGTCACTTAGAAAACATGACGCGTTTGATTGCCTTATCAGATGTATGAAAGAGTATCGGCTAGAATTCGTAGCACTCCAAGTAACTCTATGTTCTAAAAGTGGAGACCATGTGTCCCAAGACTATACATTGCTACACAGTTGAGATAACCTCGGAAATATTGGAGTTGGATTCTCATTGGGCCACAGGTAAAAAAGGCTGTGTTGGACTTCCAAGCAGTCAGCCAATTAGTCATGAGATTAGCCAATTAGCCCTGTCAATTGTCTGTATACGTGTGCCCATTGATGTAAGACAACCCCAAGATAAAGACTTATTCTACAATAATTTGTCTAATCTGTTGGCCTGAGCACGATTGGTGATTGATGACTTTAATGCTAGAGCTGGCAGAAATCAGACCGACTTATGTAATAATATAGGTCCGTATCCCCGACACGAAAGAGCGATTGAAAATGGAGAAACAATGCTATGCCTTCTTGTCTCATGTTGGACATGGACACATCAACGTAAATCATCCCGAAGACAAATTGACCCTGGGTTGATTTCAAAAGACCTTCTTCGATAACTTCGAAACGAATTTATGCCTAAAATTATTAAAAATGGCCGCGTTATGCCCAATATTCAAGAAGGGTGATCGCTTGAAATGCGAGAATATAATCGTGGGATAGCTCTCTTTTGCACAGAATACAAGTTACTGTTACACATTATCTTGGAAAGAATTACCCCTCTGGTGGAGGAAATTATTGCTGACAAAACCAAATATTTGATCTCTAGTTTTCGAGACCAAGACGCAGTTGATTTAACACTACGCAGTAGTGGTAACTACACGTTTGAAGCATTTTGAATCTCTCAGTACTCACGATAATAGTATGGGAGAGAATCTCAAAGTTCGCCTTGCCGCTGGCAATCGGGACTAATCTGGATGTGTGAGTTGAACCTTCACGGATGAGTACGACAGATGGCTTCTAACACGCGAAAGAAGAATCATTCGTGTGGTATATGGCCCAAAAAGTGATGTTGATGGCGCATACCGAGATCAGGAGTTTAATGCGAAATCCTGATATCGTGCATGAAATCAAAGGACAGCGAGTACGCTTCCTCGGTCACGTTCTGCTTGCTGATTTGAACCGAATGATACATCTTTGAAGGGAAAGCCGCCTTTCGGTACGCGAAAAGGTAGCTGTTGGCGACGATGGTTCCACGGCGTAGAGAGCGATCTGGCATCTTCTAGTTGCTTGTGACAATATGAAGAGCACGCTTGTGATTGAAATCGTTGGAGTTAAATTGTTGACACGGTACGGGCCAACAATGCCCTGTAGAAGCCGTCAAAATTCCTATACCTGTATTCGATATTTGTTTCACAGTTCATCTACGAAAACTCAATTCTGTTGATATTCTAGTCAATTCTTTTTCTTCCGCATTTTGATTTTTTGAATTCCTAATACGCTTTAAATTCAGATTGAATTATCATTTTAAATTCTTTGTCATTATTTGTATGCCCATATTATAAATTAAAATTGATAAGAACATTAAAATTGATATTCAGAACACAACCTTAATGTTGAGATCAACAGAATTTTACATAAGTGATAGCATCTATCAACTCGAAATTTACCGGCATGTAAAACTGCAAGCTGGCTCATTTGTGTGAGTGCACAGTTCTAATTGTTTGCTGAATTTGTTAATTAATATTATCAAACCTTGTTAGAAACCGCATAATAAGGCGATTAAATTTGTTGGTGACCTTACTATTTGTGGTTTGAAAACTCCTACACTATTGTACTATCGCGCGCATGTCTATTCGTCAAACTACTCTTTTGATACCGAATGTATATTGATAATTAGGTCAGTTGGATTTATTTATATATTCAAATTAAGCAGTAGATGTGTTGAGAGTTGAGCTTTTGTTCGAAATTATGTGTGTTATTCTTTCTTTGGTTTTCTGCCTCTCTAATACTTGGTTTGATTAATGTTAACCTTGTCGCTTGATTTTCTTGGAATCCCAAATAATTTGTTGTATATTGTTTCATCACTTTTCTGAAATGTATACATATATAAAATTCCTGCTTTTGAACATGTCGTTGTAGAAATTTTAAGCTGATGTGAGATATAATAAAGTATCAAACACTAAATTTTTAGACTAAGATTTTAAAAAACTGATAAGTTATTTTGTTGTTCTGTTATAATTCCAGGATAGAGTAATAGACGAGTATAAATACTAAGGAAATGACTTCCAGGTACGTTTAACCGATTCTGATAAATCCAAAAAGCAAAATAATCTTACTTATGTTTATCTTAAACCATTCTAGATTGGATCGTTTATTTATACTCCTCGAATCGGGATCATCAAGTGTGACAAGACGTGCGGCCGCCAAACAAATTGGCGAAGTTCAACGCTTACATCCGCATGAACTGCACAATTTGCTAAACCGTGTTATAAATTACCTACAAAATGGTAATTGGGATACACGAATTGCGGCTGCCCAAGCAGTCGAAGCTATATTGAATAATGTGCCGAAATGGAGCCCAAAACCGATAAACACAAATGGCATTAAAAAAGAAGAAAATAGTGAAACGAAAGCAACCATTTCGACATCACCAAATCGATTTACATTTGAAAATTTCGATTGGAATAAAATTTTGGAACATGGTGCCCGCCTTATGGGTTCGGAGGGAACTGAATTCGATTTTCAAGAGGAAAGAGAGGACAATATAAATGAACGGCTTGTGAGACAGCGTAATATACTAAATGAAAAATTTGGTTTAAATTCTGGAATACATACGGCCATAACAATTGATGATATCGTTACTTTGGACGATATGAATATTACCATTCCTGAAAATAATTCAACTCGCACACCAACTACCAAACTGCTATCCGTGCAAGAGTTACTAAATATTAAATCTTCACCAAATAGTTGCTCGTTGTCGTGCCGTGAAAAAAATCGAGCCAAACGTAAAGCCCGTCAAAATAATACAGGTGGTAGTTCGAGTGGATTGAATCGAGCAAATTCATGTCCCGCAGATTTGGAACCTGAAACGAAAAAAGTTAAAATTGAATGTACGAACGAAATTAATCATTTAAATTTGAATGCACCAGTACCCGATGCAACCGGTTCGTGGGGTAGTATCGTCGATTGGCCATTTGAAAATTTTTCGACCAAACTATTTTGTGATTTAATGTCACCACGATGGGAAACAAGACACGGTGTTGCGACCGCTCTACGCGAATTAATCAAAACTCATGCTGATTCGGCAGGTAAAAACTGTTATATGACGGTCGATGAAATGGAATTTCATCATCAATTATGGCTTGAAGATGCGGTACTAAGATTGTTATGTGTATTGGCGCTGGATCGTTTTGGCGATTTTGTTTCGGATCAAGTTGTGGCACCGGTTCGCGAAACATGCGCGCAAGTTTTGGGAACGGTGCTAAAACAAATGTCAAACGAAAAAGTTGAAAAGTGTATTGATGTTTTGATAATGCTAACGAAACACAAAGATTGGGAAGTACGGCATGGTGGACTACTCGGTTTAAAATATTTTCTCGTGGTTCGAGAAGATTTGTTGACGAAATTTCTTCCAATTTTGATTAAAGATATTCTAGCGGGACTTTTTGATTCAGTCGATGACGTCGGTGCTGTATCTGCTTCGACTTTGATTCCAGTTGTTAGCTGGTTACCGAAACTACTTTCACCCGAAGAAGTTTCGAATATTGTTAAAATGTTGTGGGATCTACTATTAGATCAGGACGAATTAACATCGGCTTGCAACAGCTTCATGGGTTTACTGTCTTCGATATTATGTTTACCTAATGCATCCGTTTCAATAGAGTAGGTTACATTTACACATATACTTTTTATTTAATTTAACATTTATATTATTTTATAGAATGGAACCGATGGCGAAATTAATTCCTCGTTTATGGCCATTCCTGTCACACAGCTCGAGTTCTGTTCGTCGTTCAACACTTCAAACATTACTAACATTAACGGAGCCAACAAAACATAAACCAATTATAAGTGACACACCACCAGTCAGCGACAAAACAATGCAATTAAATTTCGGCGTCAAAGATTGGCCCACCGAATTACTTCAAGATTCATTACGACATGTTTTTCAGCGCGTTTTGGTCGAGCATATTGACGATATACAAAAAATTGCCATACAAGTTTGGAATAATTTAGTTTTACACGGACAACTTTCTGCCTTACTACACGCATCCTGTCCATGGATCTCGTCATGGTTGTGTTTAGCTATGCAGCCAAGTAAACTGGCATTTGATCCATCAACTCTGGTATATTCGCATTCGTTGTGCACTAATCCAAAACTTGGTTATGAAAGTGAGAAGCCATTGCAAAAAATGTTTTTAGGCGGAACTGAAACTATTCCAATAGATATAAGAGAGAGAAACGTGATTAAAGCGCGTTGTAATGCATCACAAATGTTAGGACTGTTATCAAAATATATTGTTTTACGCGATCCTGGCGTCGTGTATACAGCAGCAATGGAAAATCCCATTGATCGTTATACTACACTCCTGATTGGATATTTAAGTTCTCGATCCGCACTGCAGCGATTGATAAGCAGCCAAGTTATAGCAAATTGGGCATTGTGCGATGATATCATTTTACCTGGTCCGCCACAACTACAAGAAAAGCTACACGCTTGTTTAAACGAATACATTTACTATGATGAAGTTGCTATATTATTCACACGACTTTTGCAAGAATCGCGTGATTTTATTGCAACGCTTAAACAACATAAAATATCGGTTACCGAATTAGAAAATTTAAGTATTTTAACACTAGACCAAATCCAATATTTGTGCACGAATTTGACTGAAAATTTGCGAGCGAAATACCAACTCAAAAATAAAATCGCTGAAATGTTGGAAGATCGTCGTAAAAGTTTACAAAATTCATTCACCGTAACTAGTCGAGAACAGAACAATTTGAATATAAGTGTACAAGCGGCACTTGCCGGTGCTGCGGTCTGCTTAAAATGTCTACCCGAAAAATTAAATCCGATTATAAAACCACTAATGGAATCGATAAAACGTGAGGAATGTGAATTGTTGCAACAGTTGTCAGCTAAATATTTAGTCTTTCTATTGGATCAAATATCGCAGCGAACACCATGTCCGAACAGTAAAATTATAACAAATTTGTGTCGACTACTAAAAAGTGATGTCGATTTTACACCAAAAATTATATTTCCTATAAATTTGCTGAAATCGTACGATACGAAAAATGTAACACCGGCAAATCCATATCACGGTATACTAACGTTGAATAATAAAAACGATATAGTTGAAGTACAAACGATTCGTGGTCCTGGACGGCCACCAACGGCAGATGTTAGTCCGGAAGATGCAGCCGAAGTCGATGATCCCGTAAGTACATTTTTATTTTATTGTGAATTTGTAATTCCGTTTGTATTTGGTTTTGCGATACAATATATATGCATCTGTGCCGTTTGCAATAAATCTGGACTAAACGAAATTAAATTTATGATTTTATTTGAAATGTTTTAATAATGTATACTGTACGTGTTTTCATATGATGTAGGAAATAGAGTGTTGACGTTGCGCCTCGTCGGTTTTTCCATAGTACCTAATAATAGAATTGTTTTGTACAGTTGAAAATATTTCGCGAATCATTGTTAGATTTTTTTTTTGCATATCTAATAATAAATAAGCGTTGTTGATAATGTGGTGTAACTCTAAACACTTGGTGCGAACTATGGTTTTGATGACATTTATTAACCTTTGAGTCTTGTTACTTTTTGATTATTGCAAGTGCAGAGTTGATCAACAATTTGAATTTATTTAGCCCTGTGGCTTTCATGTATCGATAATATTACGAACGAAACATTAAACTCATAGAATACCATCACAGTATCCAGAGCTTGTCGTAGGAGGCGATTAAATCTGGTTGGATCGCAGGGCTCACGACCCACATTCGTATAAAATACACAAATGTTAAAATGTCAACAAATCGGATACCGCCAAAACATCAATGACCGCTTAAGTACTCGGAAACGAGATTTAGGATCGGCACTTGAAACGTGCAGTCATTAAGAAAACCTGACGCGTTTGATGGCCTTATCACATGTATGACAGAGTATCGACTGGAACTCCTAGTGCTCCAAGAAACTCGATGGCCTAAAAGTGGAGACCATGTGTCCCAGGGCTCATTTCTCATTGGACCACAGGTAAAAAAGCTGTACTGGACTTTCAGGCAGTAGAAAATCAAATGTGTAAGCTTCGCTTTCACATGAGATTAGCGAACCTGTCAATTGTCTGTGTACATCTGCCCACTGATGTAAGCGAACCCCAAGATAACAATAATTTGAATAATCTGATGGACTCTATACCTGAGGACGATGTTAGATTGGTGATTGGTGTCTTTAATTTAAAGCTGGCAGAAATTAGAACGACTTAAGTAATAATATATGTAGGTCCTAAGTACCACGAAACATCTCGCGATGTACACCAGGTATAGCTAGATTCCAAGCAAGCTTCATGACTCGATCAATTGAGAGAGACTATGATATGCGCTTCACTATATAGGAATACCAAACATTCGTACATCTGTGTAAAATGACAGTAACAATGCTGTGTTAAAGTTGAGAACAGGCTATCAAGAACTTTTGCAATTACTTCTGGTGTTCGACAAGGAGATGCGCTGTCCCCGGTATTTTAATTTCATGTTGGAATACATCCTTGGTAAAAGTGTTAGTGCCTAGATGAGTGATTATTTTTGGTGTATGTAACTTGCCAAAAGGAGCCTTGGATATATTCCAAAAAACAAGTTGATTGTTTATGGTGTTCTTGAAAATGAAGAAAAATGGCACAATAGAGAAATTCATGGAGTGCCCGTATCTCAAAACAATATCTTATTCCGACAATCCAATCAACTTTTAGCACAACCAGATGATATCTGTGATGATATTAAATAGCAACGGAGTGAAAGAGATACTTGATCCACTAGAGCAGTGTTCGCTTCCGTTGATTTCAATACCAAGACGAAAATGATTTCAGTAGTAGTAACCACACGTTTGAAGTAATAATGAGATTTAAATATTTTGGATCTCTCAGTACTCACGATTATTGTGTGGGTTTTATATCCTCTTCGTTCACTTCTGAATATGTTGCAAATACGGATAAACTGAAACTGTACAGAGTTTTAATCAAATCCGTTGTAATCTATGGATGTGAGAGTTGCCCAACTCACATCCATACATGACATACTTGACGAATGCGTACGAAAGGTGACTTCTTACATTCGAGAGAAGAATCATGCATGTGATATATGGCACAAAAAGCGACGTTGATGGCGCATACCGTGTTCGTTTCAATCACAAGATCAGCAATTTAATGCAAATTCCTGATTTCGTGCTGATCCAAACCGAATGAATCAGCGATCTCTGAAGAGAGAGACACCTTTCCGTAGGCGAAAGACCATTTTTCGGTAGGTCGTTATCGGCAACTATGGCTCCACTCTCACGACTATGTCAGCTTCTGGTTACTTGCAACAGTATGATGAGCTGGTTCGTGATCGAAACCGATGGAGTCAGATGTAATGGCGTGTAAATGTCTTAAAAAAATAAAAGAAAACCCATTTGTTTAATAGTTGGATAATAACTGTTTACCTATATCGATACTTCGTCGTCGGCTAACTCTTTAACAAAATAGTGGTTTTACAATTATTTACCATTAAAATTGAGAAACGACTTTACTCGATTTTCTTATCCATTTTGGGGAGTCAACGAAAATTCAGTCTAGAATCTTATTGCCAGCTTCGAAATAATGTAACACGTCACTTAATAAGTCTCAACAACATAAGTTGAACAACATTTGTTTTTTTCCAAATTGTATTTATCAATATAGCCTCCTTCGAGAGTGATACATTAGTATATAACCAAATTGATCGCTTGAGCAATTTCTGATGTCTTTGAAAGTCTAGTACTCTCTCCGAGCCTTATCTGGATTATAAAGTGAATAAGAAAACAACTCGAGCTTCAAGTTGGGTAATTTTATCGTCGTAGCTAACGACTTGTGACACCGTGTATTATCTTGGTGAAACATCATTTTTCCACCGCATCAACAGTGCCATATAATTTTGGCTGTCGATATGATTTCTTTTTTCAAAGTTGTCAACGAATGAAATACTCTACGCATCTTAAAATAATTAAAGGCCAAAAGTTTACCGGGCCAACATTTGCGTTTTTGGTTACTTTACACGTTTTTCACCGGCTTACCAATCAACTCACTGATGATTTAATTACGGAGATTAGTGATCGATCTATAATTCATCCATTGTCGCATACTGATGCAAACATTCTTGTTAATTACGATTAAACGGCTCTGAATCATCGACGTGTTGATATTCAGGTGTCTGATATATCACGCAATTTTATTTTTAAGATCTTGTGCACGAGCTTGTTTTAACTCAAAAAACTGTCGACGAGTGCTTTTGATGACATTCTCATAGCACGTATCAACTCATTGATTTGCTTCAATCGTATACTCTCCATCAAAAATGTGTTTAATTAAAAAACGTAATTCCTTTTATTAAACGTATTTCCTTCTCTCATTATTGATACATTATTATAATTCTCATACACAGATGGCTCGGTTATAATGTCACATCTCTTCATATAGCTTAAAAAGTATTGTACTAAAGGATCCGCCAAATAACTTTTTTTTATTTTGAAAATGCTATAAAAAACTACTGAATATTTTCTCAAATTTCTTTTTTTATTTAAAAGTACAACCCTTCCGGTTAATAATGGAAAATAATTTCATTCAAATGGCTGCCTCGGCTGGCCAAGCAGTAGCCTACACGATCGGTCCAATTTTTAAGCACATTATCGATTGTGTGCAGCTGTATTTCACCAATGGCTTCACGAATATTGTCCTTTAAAGCGTCAATTGTCTCTGGCTAGTCGGCGTAACACTTATCTCTGAGGGCACCCCACAAATAATAGTCCAACGGTGTCAAATCGCAGCTCCGAGGTGGCCAAACGACATCAGCTCTGCGGCTGATAATGCGTTCTTCAAAAACAGGGCGCAAAACATCGAGTAGTAGCTTCAGCTGTGTGGCACGTAGTGCCGTCCTGTTGAAACCAAATGTTGCCAATATCCTCCTCTTCAATTTTTGTGAACAAAAATTTGTTCAACATGGCCCGATAACGATCGCCATTGACTGTAACGGCCTCTCCTTGCTCAATTTCGAAGAAAAATTGCCCAATTATGCCTCTGGACCAAAATCCGCACCAAACAGTGACTCGTTTTGAGTGTACCGGCTTTTCAATGTATGCGTGCGGGTTTTTCGTGCCCCAAATGCGACAATTTTGCTTGTTTACATACCCTCCAAGATCAAAATGAGCTTCATCCGAAAAGTTGATTTTTTTTGGCAAAATCGGCATCTTCTGTAAGTCGATCGCAGGCCCACTCAGCGAAGCGAAAACGCATTGAATGGTCAGTTGGCCTCAATTCCTGAACCAATTGGACTTTGTATGGCGTCATACCAAGGTCTTTATGCCAAATTCGTCTCAATGATGTCTCCGAAATGTTCAATTGTTGAGAACGAAGGTGAATTGATGTTGATGGCGCATCACGCATACTTTCTGCCGCAGTATCAATATTCTCGGGTGTAGGCACTGTTTTTGGCTTTTCACGCTTTGGTTTATCGATGAGGATGCCAGTTTCTTTCACTTTTTTCACAAGATAACGAACATACGGAGCTGACGGTGCTTCTCTTCTTCCAAAATCCGTACGCAATTTTCGCACACATTCTGCAACATTACCATGATTTTCAAAGTAATGTCGCAATATTTCCCAGCGTTGCTCAAGCGTATAAACAACCATATTCGTTCAGCGGAAGGATAAAACTAATTATCTGTCAAATCAGACATGAACTAAGTGTTACCATTCACGAAATAAGCACTAGTTGAAAAAAAAAAACTTTAGATGGCGGACCCTTTATAAGAGTCGACAATATCATCTACTATGTAATTGTTGAATATTCACTAAAAAGGAATTTGTGGGTTGTTTTGTTTTTTGGGGGCACTGTTCGCTTATTTACGTCCTACCTTACGCTATTGCAGCTAAATCGAGGATGTACGACGAGGACGGGCTTCCAATTTACGCAGAACTATCTGAAAGCCTATATAGTACTGATATGGTTGGGCCCATTAATTTGCAATCCACCAGGGGGAATATTAGTTCTGTTCATTCACACCACCGACAAATCCCTTTAACAATACCGCCCAATCGCGATTCGAAACTCGATACCTATGATCGATTAAATTTGTACAATAAACTAATATTTTACCAAATAATTTTTTTTCTAGGCCCGCAAGCAAAATCGTATCCAAAGAATTGGTGCCACATTTGTGATCAACATAATATGTACTCATTTCAATAAAGATCTTAAAACCAAGGCGTCAATATTGTGGGAAATTATGACCGATTTCATAACAAAAACCATCACAAACGAATATATCGCGAAACTGGGTCAAACCGAACCAATTAACGAGGCAGAAACCGGTGATTTAGTTACGGCACTGCAACTAATCGAAATAGCATCGTTAAATGTTGACGAGTCACTATACGATGACTTGTTTGTTTTATTGCCAAAGCTATGCATACTTTTGAGTCACCCATTAAAAGTGATTCGTCATTTAGCTAGTCGGTGTTTAGCCGTGTTCTCAACAATTCGAACTTCGAATGTCATGGACGTTGTGATTGAAAATATTGTACCAATATTGGGTTCTATTGAGAATATTTTAAGTCGCCAGGGTGCGGTCGAATCAATTGGATGTATCATCAATAAATTGCAGTATAATATTGTACCATATGTTGTATTGATGATTGTACCGTTACTCGGTCGAATGAGTGATCCAGATTTATCAGTGCGCTTAATGTCGACTCACTGTTTTGCGACTTTGATTCAGTTGATGCCGCTCGATGGGAATACACCCGAGCTTTCGGATAAATTATCGATAAAATTGCGAGCCCAAAAGGAAATCGATCGTAAATTTTTGAATTATTTGTTCACACCTAAAAGTATACCGGATTTTAAAATTCCCGTTCCAATAAATGCTGAGCTGCGAAGTTATCAACAGGCGGGTATAAATTGGCTGTGGTTCCTAAATAAATACAAGCTACATGGTATTCTATGTGATGATATGGGTTTGGGTAAAACTTTACAGACAATATGTATTTTGGCTGGCGATCACCATCAACGACAAGTTGAAAAATTAACACCACTTCCGAGTATAGTTATATGTCCACCCACTCTGACTGGGCATTGGGTGTACGAAATAGAAAAATTTTTACCAAATAAATTTTTAAGACCGCTTCACTATGTTGGGCTGCCGGTCGATCGAATGAAGTTGCGCGAAAAGATTAAACGTTTCAATTTAGTCGTGGCTTCGTATGATATTGTACGCAAAGATATTGATTTCTTTAGTTCGATTCATTGGAACTATTGCGTATTGGATGAGGGTCACATCATTAAGAACGGCAAAACAAAATGTTCGAAGGCTATAAAACAAGTGGTAGCAAACCATCGTTTAATTTTGTCTGGAACACCGATACAAAATAATGTGCTGGAACTGTGGTCATTGTTTGATTTTTTGATGCCGGGATTTTTAGGAACCGAAAAAGAGTTTATGGCGAAATTTAGTAGACCGATATTAGCCAGTCGTGATCCAAAAAGTTCATCCAAAGAACAAGAAGCGGGTGCATTAGCTATGGAGGGACTACATAGGCAAGTATTGCCATTCCTACTGAGACGTGTTAAAGAGGACGTTTTGACTGATTTGCCACCAAAAATCACACAAGATTTACTGTGCGAATTGAGTACGCTACAAGAAAAGTTGTACGAAGACTTGAGTAAGACCCAATTGAACGATGAAATACGAAATTGTTTGGAGAATATAGATTCACAGCAGAAAATCAACAAAACTCACGTTTTTCAAGCTTTACGGTATAATTCGTGTTTTTTCGTCGAATTATTTCAGATCTAACCGATTTAATTATTTTTACAGATATCTACAAAATGTATGCAACCATCCAAAACTTGTCCTCAAACCGCACCATCCAGATTATGGAAAAATACAGAACGAATTATCTCGTGTGAATAGTTCTTTGGATGACATCGAACATTCAGGAAAGTTGCCAGCCTTAAAGTAAGTAGAATTTAATAAAAGTGTGAACTTTTGGTTTATTCTAAAATGGATTTTCTTGTTAACAGACAATTGCTACTCGATTGCGGTATTGGCAACGATGACATTTCGGTTAATCAACATCGTGCTCTGATTTTTTGTCAACTCAAAGCCATGCTGGATATTATTGAAAATGATTTGCTTCGAAAACATTTACCAGCCGTATCATATCTACGGTTAGATGGCAGCGTACCAGCTAGTGCTCGACACGATATCGTTACCAAATTCAATAGTGATCCAAGTATTGATGTCTTGCTATTAACAACTCAAGTTGGTGGTCTAGGCTTAAATTTAACAGGTGCCGATACAGTTATATTTGTTGAACACGATTGGAATCCAATGAAAGATCTACAGGCAATGGATCGGGCACATCGTATCGGCCAAAAAAAAGTTGTCAACGTGTATCGTTTAATTACGCGTAAATCGCTCGAAGAAAAAATCATGGGTTTGCAGAAATTTAAGTTGTTGACTGCAAATACAGTGGTCACAAGTGAAAATTCATCAATGGAATCAATGGGTACAGATCAATTGCTCGATTTGTTCAATTTGAACGAGCAGCAGCAGAATAAGAACTCAAATAATGATGGGGCAAATAGTAAAAATGGGGGTACGTCATCGGTTAAGAATATTCTAGAAAATCTCCCCGAATTATGGGACGATCGACAGTACGAAGAGGAATACGATTTAAGTCAATTTTTAGAAACACTAAAGTAATCTTACATAACTATGCAATTAATAGGTTTTCGTTTTATTCAATTAAAAAAAATATTTTCAATATCTACATAACCAGAGATACACTAGCCAAAAGACTGTTTGTTTATGTTTCAAACGATTAATGAAACCAGAGTTGATCCTTAATAGCCTAAATACTACAGGAATTGTTTGAAATAAATTAAAATGAATATATTCAACTTTTGAACAAAAACCGAAAGAAAAAAAAATAATTATAATAATATATTATTATTATTTAATATTTTATTTATTTACTATTTTGAATTATTATGATTTTGTGTTTTTTTAGGCGTCATTTTTATAATTTTGATTTTATATTATTATAGATAGTATTAACCATATAATTATTTTCATACAGTATATATCAATTGCATAAACCATTTGGATGTTAAATCAAATTGAATGTGTTAAATGGATTCTAAATAAACTAAATGTAAACAGGAAATGACGTTTGTTTTAATTCTATAACTTATTCGGAAGCCACGATTCGATGGTCCAATCACTCATTAATCCCAAATAACAAATAACGAGTGCTAGAACAAACAGTCGGTTTTTATATCTCATTATTAGCTCATGCTATGACAACATGAATACCCCTATTGTGCGTCTCTCGAGTTACACAACGATGCGACGTCATTGAACTAAAATATTCTGATGGTGAGCGAGTATTATGTCACCTACCGTCACCTACCATTTGTTGTCGAATCCAAACGAAATCATTGTGTTTTAGCCTTGTGGGTGGGGCATCCTCGTTAATTTTTCGAACGAAATATAAGACCCGTAGAATACCACCACAGTAACTAGAGCTTACCGTATGTGGCGACAAAATCTTGTTGGGATGTCGACCCGCATCAAAACACAAACAAAAGTTAAAAATGTGAAGAACCAAAAAATTCCGATACCACCAAAACAACAATGACACCCCGTTTAAGTACTCTGAAACGAGATTGAGGATCGGTACGTGCAACGTGCAGTCACTAAGAAAACCTGGCGTGTTTGACGGCCTCATCTCATGTATGAAACCGGCGATTCCGAGGAGTGTGGAATCGGGGTCCTACGACCGCAATAATTCGATCAAGTCAAATAATTTAAATCCATTTGGACGTAGGTAGCTCCAATTAATCAAGATCATCAACATCGTCAGTTAGTAGACACGATAAAGAAAACGAAGAACTTCGTAAACCATCAGGCAAAATAGAAAATATGACATCTCAACTTAGTGTAGATCGCATGGAGAGCGTGAACCAAGAAAATCACTACGACGTCGTTAGAGAAAACGCTGATATAAACAAATCAGTAGAAAACTTAATTCAACTCAATGGCCAACTATATTAAGAGGTTCAACAGCTTAAAGAAGAAATTGCTGTAATCAAAAATGAGTAACAAGTTAATGAACTCAAAATGCTATAGCCATCTATGAAACAGATGAAGATGAATTGGCATATGAAACGCAAGTAAATTGGTAAAACTGAGGTGGAACAATCAACACTGGGCGTAAGAAAACCACCATTAAACCAACCTGGTCAGTCATGCAAGAACCTAGTTAAACTACAGAACAATGTACAACTTCACACTGCTAACACATCTAACGTATCTAAACAAAGAAAAGGAGAGTTAAATGAACCATTAATATACTTAATGTTATAGTGAATACGAAACAATTAAAAAAATAGTTCCAAACGACAAATATAAGGCCACTGCACTGAATAATAATAATTCACTGAAAGTGAATGCAGCTGATCCAGAAACCTACAGAGTGTTAGCAAATGCAATTACTGCTCAAAACATCGAATGGTTCACGTATGAAAGCAGAGCAACAAATCAAAGTTATGGCCAGAGGACTACATCATACATGCCCAACTGAATAAATAATTGAGGAACTAAGTCAGAAAGGATTCAAAATAATTGATAAGGTTTATGGAATCAAAGCAATCCTGAATATGAAATTTCCAAATTGAGACATTAAAAAAGAACAGCAGTAGAATGCCACAGTGTCACAATTGTCAGGCATATAACCACACTCAAAAATACTGCAATAGGGAGCCTAGATGCGTAGAGTGCACTGGGAAACATCCATTAAAAGAATGCAACAATAGTAGAAGCAAACCAGCGAAATGTATCCACTGTGGAAATTACAGAGAGTGTGAGGTTGCCAATCAGCTGCAAAGAATGAGAAATAGTAAAAACAATCAAACAGAGAACATCAGAACTCTTAATTCTCAACCTAGGACGCCATCCTATCCAAACCAAATCGGCATATTTCGTGCCAAAGTAAGATAAGGCACGACATATGCCCAAATGGCTATAGTCAAAACGAAAATGTCAAGAAAGCACCCAATCAGGAAAATCATGCCCTGCAAGAAATACTGCAGAAGTTATGAACTATAAATTCTCATCTGGCGGCGCAAGATCAAAGACAAGAATCTATGAGTGAGCTACTAAACAACAAGAAAATAAAAAAAATTATTAGCGACAGGTAAAACTAGAGAAGTCATTGACTACCTTTATTCTAATCCATACAAATTAAACAAGAAAAATTAATGTCACACTATTTTAGAATTGCTACCTGGAATGCAAATGGTCTTGCGCAACGCATTTCATAATTAGAAATATTTTTAAACACAAAAAAAATTGATTTATGCCTAATCTCAGAAAGTCACTCTACCAGAATTTTATATTTCAAAACTCGTGGATATCAGTGCTATCAAGCTCTTCACCCAGCAAAAAGAGCTAGAGCCGGGACTGCACTTTTCATCAAGGAAAATAATAAACATCAAGAAGAACTTAAAACAGAGCCAGTAGCAACTGTTTCTAGGAAACCAAAAACCATAAGAGCTACACTATATGAGCAATCTAATGTTCGCCCAGATATAACCCAAAAAGGAAGACTACATCAAACTTTTTAGATCGCTTGGTAACAATTTCATTATTGGAGGTGATTTTAATGCAAAAAACATATTTTGGAGATCAAATCGAACTCTCAAAGAAAGAATTTGAAGCAGTTAGAACATTAAAATGTGAGTTCCACTCCAGTAGAAAGCCAACCTACTGGCCTACGGACGTAAATAAAATTTCTGACCTTCTAGACTTCTATATATCAAGACGTATCTCCGAAAATTACTCAGAAGTCGAAAATGAAGAAGGACTATCATCGGATCATTCTACAGTCTTAATGACCATAAGTTCCACGGCAATAAGGAAAGCAAGCCCTCCAAGACTAACAAAACAAACTGGGACTACTTTCGCCAGCTAGTCGAAGAAAGTGTCAATCTAGATTCCAATCTCGAACGCTTATGTGATAAAAGAAGAGCTGGAAAATCTCATTGAAAGTATAAAGAAATCGGTATGGGAAAGTACCCCTTGAATGGGTATATTACAGAAAAAATAAGCTACCCAGTTGAAGTGAGAGACTTGGTTAACGAAAAAAGACGAACTCGCAAGACTTGGCAGAGAACTAGAATCCCCGAAGATAAAACAATCCTAAAAAATTTGTTCGAGAAACTTAAACTGCTTATAAAAGAGATCAATAATGAGTCAGTAGCTAGCTTTCTAAGTAACCTGACAGGTAAATCTGATACGGACCTATTCGTTGTGGAAGGCCACTAAAGCTCTGAAAAGACCTAAACTGCAAGTGCCACCCATAAAAACGGTTGATGGGACCCGAGCTCGCAGCGATAAACAAAAAGCTGATCTGTTTGCCGAACACCTAGAAATTACCTTCAAACCACCAACTGGGTAGGCAGAGAATGAATATTTAACACCGGTAAGCAAAATAGACGAGGTACTTGTTCTACCAGTCACTGTAAAGAAATCAAATTAAAAGACAAAACAACATACAGGCCAATCTCTTTATTAACAACCACATATTTTTAGACTATTATAAGAGAATAAAAGAGAATAGAAAACTTATACCACCACATCAATTTGGACTTCGAGAAGCCCTCTCAACAATATAACAGGTACATAGGATCACTGATACGATTGAAGAGGCGCTAGAGAAGAAGAAGGTTTGTTCAGCAGTATTACTAGACGTAGTCCAAGCATTTGATAAGGTTTGGCACCATGGTCTGGAATTTAATTAAGCTTCAAAGAGATCTATCAAAACAATATTTTGAATTGCTTAAGTCATACATAAATGACCGTTACTTTCGAGGGAGACAGGAAGAGGAGTACTCAAAACAAAAGAAAATTTTGGCAGGAGTCGCACAAGGTAGTGTGCTTGGCCCTGTATTAAACCTTTTTTATACAAATGATTATGACCACAGATACTGGTATTGACGAGTCAACACGGAAACTAAAAAATGCTGTTGATACAGTGAATACTTGGACAAAAACTTGGAGAACAACGCTAAACGAAACAAAATCAACGCACATCAATTTCACAAACAAGAAAGTAGATAGAATACATTCCGTTTAGACTGAATTCGTATTACTTTACTAAGTACTACATAGCATTGTGAATGCTCCATGACCTTAACATAAAATACGTCAGCGATAAAATATTTAAATTTGCAAGGAGTCATGAACTGCGACTGTCGCAACATGGCAACGAGGAACTGCGGAACCTAATGGATTACACAAATGGACCATAGCGCCTAAAATGAACAAAGCTTTTAGAATTAGTTGTTTCCTGAACTACTGAAATCAAAGGATTGGACGAACTGGGACGAACTGATTTTTCTCATCCCATAAGATGCTACACCGCTTGAAAATTCAGAACGTTTACTAGATAATCACTGAGATTAGTTGTAATATTATACAGAAATACAGATTTCTTAAATAAAAAACAACATGTATAAAAAAGTATCAGCTGGAACTTGTAGCGCTCCAAGAAACTCGATGGCCTATAAGTGGAGACCATGTATTACAAGGCAGTCGATAATCGAATGTATAAGCTTTGCTTGCACATGAGATTAGCCAACCTGTCAATTGGCTGTGTGCATGCGCTCAGCGATGTAAGCCAACCCCAAGGTAAAGACTCATTTTAGGATAATTTGGCTAATCTGATGGCCTCTTTACCTGAGCGCAATGTCAGATTGGTGACTTAAATGCTACAGCTTGCAGAAATCAGATCGATTTATGTAATAATATAGGTCCGTACTCACGACACGAAACTGCGTTCGAAAAGGGGAAACATTATTCTTTACTTTGCGATCGCATCCACGTAAAACATGCCGAATCCAAATTAACCATGTGTTGATTTCAAAAGAGCGAGTTGTTCAAGACGTGAGATTTTATCAGCCGTCAATCAAATTCGTAGGCAGTGACCACTATCTGGTCGCTGCAAAGGTACGATGGAAATTTTCGTAAAAGTCAAGGAGGACAGGGCTGATAAATGAAGAAACGTAACGAAAATATCAAGATCTTGTCAGCAATAGTATCTTGCGATCCAATTGCCAATCTAAAGAACTATACAGTATCTGAGAAGCTGCACATTCTCGGCATAGTGAAAACTATGCTCAAAAATGATAGGTTTGATGAGGAGTATTGTATTGCTGTTGAGCAACGAAATATAGCCCATAATGAAACGCAGACTCGGTTTACAATTGCAAGAAGAAATAAAGCAGTTCTTGCTAGGAGGATAGCTTAACGCATTTTTAGACAGAAGAAGACAGAAGGAACAATAACCTAAGCAATGACACAAAGCACGCATAAACTTAAAATATGTCAAACGGTTCCTCCTCCATCCAAAAAATATATTTCAATTGTTGGCTAATTTTTGTAATTTGGTTACTTCGTTTTTAACGTTTTTTTTAGTTTATGCATGTTTTCGGAAAATTAGTTTTTCCCGATTTTAATTTATCGCTTTCCCAATTTAGACTGAAAGTCTATGCTTTCTACTCGCGTATTTATACTCATTTTGCCCGCTTCTCGGTCATAGTGGAATTTTTCATGTATTTATTGCTTACGTTTTATTTCCCAACAATCCCTTGAAATATGACCAGGTTTGTCACATATCCAACATCTAATTCTACTTTTTCCAGACCGAAGTTTTATTGGTAGCCAATCATTTCCTGATTTGTTGTAATTCCTCGAGTTATAATTTCCTGATTCTAATCCGACTCGTCGTATTTTTACATCTGGTATTATCATCTTATTAACAGTCTCAATCGTTAATGCACAGGCGATGGTCTCCTCAAAAGTTGTTTTCGATGCTAACACTACCGCTCGTCTTGTTTCTACGTCACGAATACCATCAGTAAACGCATCAATTTTAATTCTTTCCGTGTATTCGGGCGCCATATTAAAGTGTGTTAGATGTACCAATCTCTCGATGTCTGCAGCAAACTATTGAAGCGTTTTTTTGATACGTTGATAACGACCTTTGAGCTCCATCCTGTATAGTTCACGCTTGTGATCAGCACCATATTTTCTTTCCAAGGCCTGCATAACTCTTTCATAGTCCCCGCGTTCAGATTCTGGAATGATTTGCAACATATCTGCCGCACCGCCTTTTAACGCCACTATGAGAGCTGCGACCTGGTCTTCCTTACACCAATTATTTGTTACTGCTGCCGTTTCAAATTGCAATTTGAAAATGTTGAACAACGTTGTTACGTCGAATGTCGGAGGCTTTAATTTAATTCCGCTGACTGGCTTCTGGATTTGAGTAGCACCGCCATTATTTTTAATATCTATAATCACTTTTTCCAGTTTCAAAAACCTTTCATCAGCCGCTTCAAATCGGTGTTCCATTTGACATTTTACTGTATCCACTTTGGCATCTAAGGTAATGGACATTTCGCGGAACTTTTCACTGACTTCGGATATAAAATGCCGTTGAATATTTTCTTGTTCTTCCAATCGTTCTAACACAGTTTCTTGGCTGGTTCTCATTTCGGTTTTCAAATTTTCTTGGCCGGTTTGCAAATTTTCCTGTCCGGTTCTCATTTCGGATTTAAAATTGTCCAAGCCAGTCATCATTTGATGCATCGCCGCCATTAACTGCCCCATATCGAAATTTATTGGTGCTGGAGTAGGTTTATTTATTGCTCCTGGGGCAATGGTTGCACCGGCATTTGTTGCCTCTTCCACTGGATCCTCCGCATTAGGTATGCCAGTATTAAATTCGTACTGGTCTGGATCGATGTTATGTTCCAGTAAAACGTTTTGTAACCTCCCTTGTAATTCCACTTTGCTTCCCGCTGTAGGAAAACCCCGTGCGTTCAGCTCATTCTTCAACTCCGAAACTTTCAACTCCAATAGCTTCATGTCTCCTTATTCACAATCCCACCGCTGTCACCAATTGTTACGTTTTCCCCTAGTAGGGATTCAAACCACTCCACGGTCCCATCACTGGATTGTGAATAATTAAAACTACTTACTGGTTTTTCACTTTAACTTTTATTTACAATTACCACAATTCACTTTCACAGTATTTTTATTTTACTGTTACTTTGACTATTCCACTTCTTATTAGTTTTTCCCGATTTTAATTTATCGCTTTCCCAATTCAGACTGAAAGTCTATGCTTTCTACTCTCGTATTTATACTCATTTTGCCCGCTTCTCGGTCATAGTAGAATTTTCCATTTATTTATTATTTCGCCTGTATACTGCGATTCATGCTGGTTTCCAAAAACGAGCTTAGTACTTCTATTCAATCATAGATGTCACCCGTGTCCGTAACATTATCATTTTTGTATTGAGTTCCCCGATTATAACTTGAAATTTGACAAACTTTCCTTCCCAATGGTACGCCTGGATATATTACGTTTATGGTTACGCAATAGTCTGCAGGATTAAAAGTTAAGGATTTTTTGACAATTAGCACAAAATGCATTGTGTAGTTTGTTTGATAAAAAAAGCATCATCGTGAAAGTATAGTTGCTAGTGTAAACCGGTTCAAAAATCTTTTACAATGTGTTTAGTGACATTGCAAAGGAGCTCAAATTTATATTAACTTTTTAAATTTACCACCATTTGTATTTTTGTACTAGAATGATTTCCATTTATTAACAGCTGACAAATATAAACACTGTGGTAAGTAAGTAAAAATAAAGAAGTTTGATTGAAAACTCGTCTTAATTGCTAAATGAAGCAAGAGAAGAAAATGATTATTTTAAAAACGTGATGCACATTTTGAAATTAATGAATGTAAAGAAAATGCAGGAGTAGTAAACCACTGCATCGACAAAAAGTAACTGTTTTTGGTAAGTTGGATTGATTGGTCCATATTTCTTTGAAATGAAACTGGACACGCTGTTACTATGAATGGTGCTTGTTTTCATTATAGCAACAGAAACAATCAATCTTTTGAAAAAGAGATTTGGTCATCGAATAATTTCTTAAAGAAGATTTGTTAGTTAACCACCAAGATCATGTTATCTAACACCTTTAGATTTACTTTTATGGATTTTTTTAAAGAACAAATTTTACGCTCAATAAAATCCACAAACCATTTAACATCTTGGGAGCTATTATGAAAAATTCGATATCGGATCTGAAAGCTGATTTTCCTATAATGAAAATCCGATTTTGAAAATTTTGCTATTATGATATAATACCCTTATTCTCGAGTCACCTGGCGTTTGTTACAACAATAGATTTTTTGTATTCTCTTAAGCGAATGTGGCGACTGTCGTCGAATCTAATGACAAACATAATATTCTAGTAGTAATTAGAAATGTTTCTTTTCGAATGAAGCGACATTTTAGAACGTTATTAGAATCGGTGATAAAAATTTTAAATTTGGACAGCATATTTCAAAAAAATTTGAACAGAAGTTTTGGGCTATCATCTCTTGATACAGATACATCATCTCTAATACATCATTTCAGCTTCATCCCCAAATAGAAATTTAGACCCAACTAACATGTCGGCAATAAATATAACACCACCAGATATTGAGGTTGCGGTTTTAGATAATCATTCTGTAGAATTGTGCCAGTTGAAACCAAATATATGGAGGGGACATTAAAATATTAACTGGCGGCAACAACTGTCTATTCAAAAATATAACAAGAAAAAAATTGATATAAAATTAAGGCATATTATTTTCGTCTGCAATTTCCGTTACAGACCAAAGGAATTTTTTTTTTTTTTTTTTTTTTTTTTTTTTTTTTTTTTTTTGCGGTTTTTACAGGCCATTATTGGCCCGTACCGTGTCAACAATCTGACTCCATCGGTTTCGATCACGAGCCAGCTCTTCAAACCGTTGTAGGCAGTTTGAAGATGCCAGATCGCTCTCTACGCCGTGGAGCCATCGTCGCCGACAGCGACCTCTTCGCCTACCGAAAGGCGGTTCTCCCTTAAAGGTTCGCTGTATCATTCGGTTTGGATCAGCACGCAGAACGTGTCCGAGCCAGCGTACTCGCTGTCCTTTAATTTCATGCACGATATCAGGAATTTGCATTAAATTCCTGATCTCGTGATTGAATAGAACTCGGTAAGTGCCATCGACGTCGCGTTTTGGACCATATATCACACGCATGATTCTTCTCTCGAATGTTAGAAGCCATCTTTCGTACTCATCCGTCAAGGTCCAACTCTCACATCCATACATGACAACGGGTCTGATCAACACTCTGTACAGTGTCAGCTTATCCGCATTTGCAAGATATTTTGATTTCAGCAGTGGACGTAGAGGATACAAAGCCCGATTGCCAGCGGCAAGGCGGACACTGATATCCTCGCCCACACTATTATCGTGAGTGATGAGAGATCCAAGATACTTGAATCTCATCACTCCTTCAAACGTGTGGTTACCACTACTGAAATCAATTGCGTCTTGGTCTCTAAAACCCGAGATTAGATATTTGGTTTTTGACTCGTTAATTTTAAGACCAACGGAAGCTGAACACTGTTCCAGTGGATCAAGTATCTCTTTCACTCCGTTGCCATTTAATCCAATCACACAGATATCATCTGCATAAGCAAGAAGTTGATTGGATTGTCGGAATAAGATATTGTCCTTAGGTTTTTCACTTTTACGAATGATGTATTCCAACATGAGATTAAAAAGTATCGGGGACAGCGCATCTCCTTGTCGAACACCGGAATTGATTGCAAAAGTTCTCGATAGCCTGTTCTCAACTTTAACACAGCATTGTGACTGCGTTACTGTCATTTTACAGAGATGTACATATTTTTTCGGTATTCCTAAATATTCAAGCGCATACCATAATCTCTCTCGATTGATCGAGTCATAGGCTTGCTTGAAATCTAGGAATACCTGGTGTACATCGCGAGATGTTTCATAGTACTTGGAAAGAATCATCCGCAGCGAAAAAACTTGATCAGTGACTGACCGATTTGGACGGAATCCTCCTTGGTAGTCACCGACAATTTCCTCCGCTAGAGGAGTAATTCTTCCCAAGATAATGTATGACAGTAACTTATATGCTGTGCAAAGGAGAGCTATACCGCGATAATTCTCGCATTTCAAGCGATCACCCTTCTTGAAAATTGGGCATAACGCGGCCACTTTCCATTCTTCGGGCATAACTTCATTTCGCCATACCAATCGAACAAGGTCGAAAAGACAGTTCCACAAAGTTAGCCCTCCGAATATCAAGAGCTCTGAATTAATGCAATCAACTCCTGGTGAACGATTTTTCTTTAGTTTCTGCATGGCCATTGTGAATTCCTCATAGGATGGATCCTCAATGAACATCTCTGCGGTCTGTATTTGAGGGTATTCAAACACAGCTTGTGATACATGTGGAACATTAAGTAAATCAGAAAAATGTTCACGCCATGTATCGAGTACCGCATCGACGTTGACACAGAGGTTTCCATCCTGGTCCCGAATGGCAGTTGACCGAGATCTTAAGGTATGGTGCAATTCGGTAATTCCTTTAAAGAAACCACGCGAATTGTGCTCATTGCTGAGTTGTTGTACTCTTAAGACCTTAGCCTTCCACCATTCTCGCTTCTTCAGTCTACAAATTCGTTTAGCTGTCCTCCTAGCAAGAACTGCTTTGTTTTTCCTTGCGATTGTAAACCGAGTGTGAGCTTCATTATAGGCTATATTTCGTTGCTCAACAGCAAGACGACACTCCTCATCAAACCAATCATTTTTGGGCTTAGTTTTCACTATACCGAGAGTGTGCTGGGCAGCATCGACAACCGAGGTTTTCAATACTTCCCAGACACTGTTCACATCATCAGATTGGTAATTGGATTGCATAATGCTATTGCTGACAAGATCTTGATATTTTCGTTGCGTTTCTTCATTTATCAGACCTTCACAGGAGAATCGCGTTGTATATTCTCCTGTCCTCCCTGACTTGTACGAAAATTTCCATCGTAGCTTTGCAGCAACCATAAAATGATCACTGCCTACGAATTTGGTTGACGACCGATACGATCTCACGTCTTGGACAACCCGAGCCCGCCCTCTTGAAATCAACACATGGTCAATTTGGCTTCGGGATGTTTTACGTGGATGTGTCCATGTTTCTAAGTGGATGTTTTTATGAGGAAAGAATGTACTTGCTACTTTGAGATCATGAGCGATCGCAAAGTACATCATTCTTTCCCCATTCTCGGTCGCAGTTTCGTGTCGGGAGTACGGACCTATATTGTTACATAAGTCGGTCTGATTTCTGCCAGCTCTAGCATTAAAGTCACCAATCACCAATTTGACATCGTGCTCCGGTATAGAACCCATCAGATTATCCAGATTATTATAAAATGAGTCTTTATCCTGGGATTGGCTTACATCAGTGGGCGCATGTATACATACAATTGACAGGTTGGCTAATCTCATGTGCAAGCGAAGCTTACACATTCGATTATCGACTGCTTGAAAGTCCAAGACAGCCTTTTTTACCTGTGGCCCAATGAGAAATCCAACCCCAAGATTTCCGAGGTCATCTCCACTGTGTAGCAATGTATAGCCTTGGGACACATGGTCTCCACTTTTAGGCCATCGAGTTTCTTGGAGAGCTACGAGTTCCAGCCGATACTCTTTCATGCAGGTGATAAGGCCGTCCAACGCGGCAGGTTTTCTTAATGACTGCACGTTCCACGTGCCGATCCTCAATCTCGTGTCCGGGTACTTAAGCGGGGGTTCGTTTTTTTTGTTGTTTTGGCGGTATCCGATTTTTTTATTTTTGTTGACATTTTTAACAGTGATATTTTTTTTTACGGATGCGGGTCGTCAGCCCAGCGATCCAACCAGATTTAGTCGCCTCCTACGACAATCTCTGGGTACTGTGGTGGTATTCTATGGGTCTCATGTTTCGTTCGTAGTATTTACGAAACACGAATGCCCCCAACCACAGGGCGAATGAAACGGCACGACATATTTATGCCGAAAATAGATGGTCAGAATTTAACTGATCAGAATCAGTGGTGGCACCACATAAAACTAGAAAATATTTAAATAGTTTTTTATTTAGTTTTCTGTTTATAGAAAATATTTGTGTATTCTGTCAAAATAAAGTTTCTCTTAAAATAGAAATTTTGTCAGTATTTTTTACTGAAAAAACCAAAGCGAGAAAAAATCAAAACTACTATTAGAGTGACAGAGATCGTTTTTTACTTTTTTCTTTTATTACAGTGGATATATTTTGACAGATGCTTGTAACATAACCAATAAATTTGAAATTTTTTGTTCATTATTGAAAAAAAAACAAAAAACACTTTGAAGCTAAAAACAATAAATTAAAAAAAAATAAGCTTAACTTAATTATTTATTATTTAATTATTTCCACAATGAATTAAGATGAATGACACAAAACTAAATGTTAAAATTATGAATTGACCATAAAAAAATTACTCTAAAATGCTTCATATTTAAGAAATGACTTCACTTTTTAAATATGGCTTCACTGAATGCAAATGATACATTTTTCTTATATAATATTTTACCAGTATTGAATAAAAATATGTAACCGTCGTTATATTAGTAAATTTGAGTTCCGAGTTAATTTGCCGAAATGTGGATTGAAAGCTGCATTATCGGTATTAATTATTACTATCGGTATTAACAAAAATAATTTGTTATAGTCGGGAAATTCCCACTTACCATAATTTGGTACTTAATTAAAATTTCATAAAGTGCTGCCATTCCATTTTTTTTCATTTCGTGGGCAGACGTCTTATCGATACTTACTTACGAGTATACGTGTGAACCAGTGCACGAGATTTTTTTCATAAATTTCATTTTTATAATTTGTGTCGAGGTAAGATTTTGAATCATAAAATCTGAATTTTCTCTAAGGTAAAATTTGTCCTTATCTATTAAAATAGCCGAGCCGTGGTAACCTTACATATAAAAAAATCGTGAATATAAAGATTACCGCTGAATGGGTTGACCCTCGGATGGATATCTATCGACGTGGTTGATCACGTGGTCGGTTCGATAAAATACGGAAAAAAAATATATATACATGAAGCATACCGGAATCCTATAAAATATACACATAATATACCAGATACTAGTATACCGCAAAATTGTTTGCTATTCCAATTATCAATCGGGGTTACCCAACATTTATACGGTTTTGCACCACGTTGACTTGTTTGTATAACAACATGCAAATTTACAAAGGTACATACGTTTAGCCAGCCCGTAAAAATAAAGGTGGTCAATAAAACACGGTGACATCGGTGGGTAATAAACCACCATAAATTAACGGTGGTAGACCGAGTATTGGGTTTGCTATCGACTGGTTGAAACCAAAAAGATTGTGTTTTTTTATATATATATATTTTGTTAAACGGTCTCGGACCGCCCAGGTGGCTCAGTTAAAGCTGTGGCAGTTGGAGCGGGAGGTACCGGGTTCGAATCCCGATAGGGGCAGGATACAAAAGGGATTTTTTCACCATCTGATTACGATCGGTGGTGTTAATGAACACATCTATGACCCCCTGTTGGAGTGCAGAACTCATGGGCCGACCCATCTTCCATGTCAGTACTATAGGCTGGCATGGAGCTATGCATTGCGCAGATGGTTACGAAAATCGGACCTATAGCCGTACGTCCTCGATTTGGCCGTTAAGGCGTAAAGTAGGATGTAAATAAGCGAACCGCGAAAGAGTTGGGAGAGCCTTGAGCCCCAAAAAAGATAGCATAGAATTAAAATAAAAAAAAAAAAAAACGGTCTCGGGTTTTTTTATTAATTTAAAATTTTAGTGCTAATTTTTTTTTTTTGAAATCTTATATTAATCTGTTAAGAGTATAGTTTAGTGTTAATGCTATAGTGAAAAAAAAAAAACAAAACGATATGCGAATGGAATACGACGAATCGAGCTAAAATTTTTTTTTCAGCTATCACGACACCAGAGGTCTAGTGGATCGATGATATGGTGAGTTTATTTTTTTTATTTTGCAATTTTTTTTTGTTTGGTCGTTTTCTGGCAATCCTCATGATTTTGAGTTTTTTGATCATAATTTTTTGAGATCATATAACCTTTTTTTTATTGTGTATTTAGAGTTAAAAAAATAATATTTCGAATAAATAAGAATTACTTATACATATGTATATTGATTGATTTAGTTATAACGGGTGATTTTTTTGTGGTTAGGATTTTCATGCATTAGTATTTGACAGATCACGCGGGATTTCAGACAAGGTGTCAAAGAGAAAGATGCTCAGTATGCTTTGACATTTCATAACTGAAGCCGAACGATCTGCCACAACGTCGAATTTTCAGTGAATGGGCCCTAGAAAAGTTGGCAGAAAATCCGCTTTTTTATCGACAAATTTTGTTCAGCGATGAGGCTCATTTCTGGTTGAATGGCTACGTAAATAAGCAAAATTGCCGCATTTGGAGTGAAGAGCAACCAGAAGCCGTTCAAGAACTGCCCATGCATCCCGAAAAATGCACTGTTTGGTGTGGTTTGTACGCTGGTGGAATCATTGCTGTTGGACGCAACGTTACGGTGAATGGCGATCGCTATCGTTCGATGCTAACAAACTTTTTGTTGCCAAAAATGGAAGAACTGAACTTAGTTGACATGTGGTTTCAACAAGATGGCGCTACATGCCACACAGCTCGCGATTCTATGGCCATTTTGAGGGAAAACTTCGGAGAACAATTCATCTCAAGAAATGGCCCGGTAAGTTGGCCACCAAGATCATGCGATTTGACGCCTTTAGACTATTTTTTGTGGGGCTACGTCAAGTCTAAAGTCTACAGAAATAAGCCAGCAACTATTCCAGTTTTGGAAGACAACATTTCCGAAGAAATTCGGGCTATTCCGGCCGAAATGCTCGAAAAAGTTGCCCAAAATTGGACTTTCCGAATGGACCACCTAAGACGCAGCCGCGGTCAACATTTAAATGAAATTATCTTCAAAAAGTAAATGTCATGGACCAATCTAACGTTTCAAATAAAGAACCGATGAGATTTTGCAAATTTTATGCGTTTTTTTTTAAAAAAAAGTTCTCAAGCTCTTAAAAAATCACCCGTTATATTGAAATTCGTATGTTGTTTTTTTAGTGAATATGGGTCTTTGAATTGTTTTATAATTAAAGAGAAGTGATGTTAATATTCGTAAATTGGAGAAACAAAAACAGTGAAGTGTTATCAGTGAAATTTCTGAAGTGAGCTAGTCGTTTTTTTTTCTGGTTTCATTGGTTATATGCACATGACGGATAAACTAATTCGTAGCTGCTAAATTGTTCGCAAGTGACCCGGCCCACTGTAAGCACCCGGTTACAAACAAAAACAAGGCAAAAATGTGCAACTGCGGACAATGGTGGTTACAAATATTTCTCTTGATATATTTTGTCAGTTCTGCTATAATAATTTTCTTAGTAACCATAAAAATTTATTCAGTACTGAATTAATTTTTTATACTGAAAATGTTTTTTATTTCCCTCGCACTTTAAGAAAAATTATATGTTGATCCTACTTTGACTATTTTGTCAGTATATTTTTCATAATGGAAATCAGGCTTAAAACGGAGGAATAATTTTAGAATTGGGAAATAATAAACTGAATTAATTATTACAAAGTATTTAAATTGACCGCATCCATAGACCTCTTTTTTATTTTCAGGATATACACAGTTACTGTGTTCCAATGGAAACCATTTACAACTCACAAGTACCTGTAAGTAGATACTCTAAGGAACGCAAATTTATATGATAGCAGTAAAACATAAGCTAAACTATTTTTGTCTTGTTTTATGATTTGATGGTGTTAGTTGTCAATTCTTCAAAATATCAAATTAGAATTAAAAACAAAAATTGAATCAAAATAAAAATTAACAAAAATTGGACTAATAAAGAAGGGAAAGCGTTCATAACTTAAATATTTTTTTTTAACTCACTGCATTAATATTATAGTTATTATTCATTTTTACGATTAAATTTATTAATCTATTATTTTAGTGAAAATTTATACTTCTGACAAGCTAAAATATAAACAGTTCAACCTAACCTAGTGATTCGAAAATCTATCTTTTTAAACTAAATACTCTAGCGTTAATTTTATGCCAAACTACTTTTATCATCTACACCAATATTAGAGTATTAGTAGATGCCAGTAAAAGCAAGTACTTGTAAGTAGTTTACGTATGCCATTAAAACACACCTATAACATTAATGAAACATGATCATTTCATTAAAACACTTTAATTCACGATAATTTTCTTTTATTTTCGATTTTTTTATTTTATTTTCGAACGCACAATAAAATAATTGAACAATTTGACAGTTCGAATTCTGCTTGACGCGTCAGAAAAAAATATTCATGTTTTTTGCTGGCAGAACTGTTCTTCTGACGATCTGTCACATGGGACATTCGACCAATTAGAAAGAACTTCTTCACAGATTCCTACATTCATAAAAAAAATTTGTAACATAACCTATTTTTTTCATTCGTTATTCGATTTAAATATTGTGTCCTTTATTTAATTTTTCTTACTGAATTATTTCTTTATTAAAATCTAATAAATTCATTTTAATTTACAGTGGGGCAATTAAGTATTTTAACACCTACCAAATTCTAGATATTTAAGTAAATCAAAAACATAATATAACAAATAAACGATTTTATTATAACGTGTGGATAATTCAACACATATTTAAAAAAAAATAAAATGAAATATAAATTTATAGGTGAGGTCATTCAACAATTACATAATAAAGTGCTATAAAGTATTTGAAATTTTGAACACTTGGTTTTGACTCTAATTTTTAATTGTTGTTTTTTAATTCTCTTCTATATTTCCTCATTTAATATTTTAGGTACTTTCGAATGGCATGAATTAACTGAATTAGAATTGAGTTACTATTTAGATAATTCAGTTGCTATTTAAATAATTGAGCTACTGAAGTGAATTGGGTGTTCGATTGGCACCATTCACTTCAGATAAATGTCAAACGAAAATCATTTTCAAACGCAAAAAAAAAACTTATTTTTTATTAATTATAGTTCGAATTGAAATAAAATTCAAATTTAATGAAAACCAATTATTTATTTGTTTATTATATTTATTTATTTTGTTTCATAATAAAAATAGAATTTTACATTTTTCCAAAAAACCATGATCGTTGTCGCAACGCAATATTACTAATTAGTCTTCTATAATATTAGTTTTAATAAATTACGGCGAAAATGTGTATTTTTTTAATAAACTTATATGATTCCGATTTTTTTTTAAAGAAAACAACAATTGAAACCATTTTTAAATAAAAAAAAATAAATGCCAAAAATTAAAACAAAAATAAAATACTGAATTAACTACACGAGTAAAATTCACATTCAGATCACTCAGTTGCTCAATATTTAACTGAAGTGAAGAGGTGCGAATCGAACACTCAATTCACTTCGGTTGACTCAGTTAATTCAGCTAATTCTATTAATTCATGTCAATCGAAAGGGCCTTTTGTATGCATTCCTTTTGCTTCTACTACAGCCCGTAATCTATTAGGCATGGATTCCACTAATTTTCTTGTTATTTCGACAGAAATGTTGGCCCACTTCGTTTTCAGTGCTTTTATCAGGTCTACTTTGTTTTTATGGTGTATTTCTTGATTTGTCGATTTAAATGAGCCAACAGATGCGCAATCGGGATAATATCCGGTGATTGAGGTGGTGTTGGTAAGGTTTCCTGTACATTAAACAGTATATATATTTCTTAACAATACGCGCTGTATGCTTTGGATCATTATCCTGTTGAAAGGGAAAGCTATCCTCGATCTCAAACTGCTGAGCACTAGCTCCTCAATTATCCCGCAATATTTTCAAATACATATGTGCGTTCATCTTGGCATTTATAAAATGTAACTTTCCTACCCCATTGGGAGAAAAACAATCCCATTTCATTGCCTCCTCCGTCCTTTATGGTTTGGCATATATTTTCTTTAGCTTGCGTAACGATTTATTAGTATCGAGTACAAAAAAACTATTCGATGTCTGGGCACAATTTAGTTTGGATAAAAACTCAGGATAAATGGGGTGGGTTAGTTTCCAGATTTCTACACGAATATCAATTTAACTTAAGATTCCATCCACGTAGACACCTGTCTAATCCTCACACACTTTATATAATTGTAATTAATACATTAATAATAATACTATTTATAATTCAAAGAAATTGTTAATTCAAAGAAATGGTTTTAAAAGATTAATAATTACATAAAACTTAAATTTCCAAACAAAAAAATGAATTGTACATCCATACAAAAAACATTCAAAATGATAGTTACTTAAAATTAATACCTTTACCATACTATCCTATTCATATATATTTGTGCAGTATAGATTTTTATTGCAACGCCACACAAACTTCTTTAAAATTGATATAAATAAAAATCTAACTATTAATTTTTATTTAGTTAGCTTAATTATTTTTCTTTATAATTCGCAATAAACTAAAAAAAATTCATTTCTAACAATTAAATCAGTTATATTTTAATTCAAAATAGACAAACACACATCAAACAACAAATCCATATGACGTATTTCCTCCTTTTGACTTAAGATCTTCTGTGATCCGGGCATAGAGTAAATTAAAAATCTATGTCCACGGTGCTCCACGTATTTATTATGGTGCTCCAATTGGCTTCTTCAGTCCTTCCAACAACACAAGGAATATGTCTTTCTATGTACACCCATATATTCTCAATCACGTTAAGATCCGGGCTCTGAGGCGGCCACTCTAAGGTGGCAATTTTAAAATCTGCGAAAATCAATCCAGCAACGACGCAAAACAGTTTACAGTAGTTTATAAACTTTTCAAGAAATAAACCCGTAATCCAACCAACAATACATAGAAGATTAAGGGAGGAGAATATTAAAAACTACATCACTCAAAAAACTATTAATATCAAAAGTAAATAAATTAAAAAGATTGAAATTTGCAAAGGAGCGCACTAATAACTCATTTGAGTTTTGGAGGAATATTTTATGGACGGACGAATCAATTTTCTCTCTTGATGGGACCTGGGGAAGACATTAATTTTATTCGAAACCTTCAGAGAAGTTTAAACGTACAGTCGTCGCACCACCACGTCATTCTGGTGGAGGCCACTTAATAATATGGAAGTGCATATCGTATGACAGTGTTGTTCAGATCTTTAAAATGATGTGGCATTAGTGTCTGGACGCAAATAAGTTGGAGGATATTTAATCCATAAAAGCCAAATGGTAATAAAATTTTTAAAAGATTTGGACCAACCTTTATTAGAATACCCGGATCTTAATGTTTTTGAGAATATGTGGGCATACATAGAAAAACAAACTCCTTGTGGTGTTGGAAGGACTAAAGAAGGCACTAAGAACGCCATAATAAATGCGTGGAGCACCGTGCCAATAGTTGTTTTAAAAAATTTAATCGACTCTATGCCCACATGGATCACAGAAGATCCGAAGTCAAAAGGAGTAAATACGTCATATGGATTAGTTGTTTAATGTGTTTTGTCTATTCTGAATTAAAATATAACTGATTTTAATGATAAGAAATTATTTTTTTTTAGTATTTTCGATATGCACAAATAATTATGAATAAAAATTTATGTGCACAAATACTTTAGAATAAGATTAAATTACCTGTATTTTTGCCTAAAATTAAAATTAAAATTTTTTTTTATTATAAAGAAAATAATTAAGCTAACTAAATAAAAATTAATAGTTTCAAACAGATTTTATTTATATCAATTTTAAAGAAGTTTGTGTGGCGTTGCAATAAAAATGTATACTGCACAAATATATACACTCGCGGATAAAATTAACGCATATTTTTTTTTGTAATAAAAAAAAATCCCGCTGGTCAATTTTAATACTACTATAGTGTCAAATGATAGCACATTTATATTTTTATCAGAAACCACCTTGAATAAAGTTTATTGCAAGCCAATCAATTAAAGTTTTCAAAAATGCTTAATCAAAAGTGCATTGTGTTTGAAATCCAACGCAACGATCGGCTTTTGTTCCATTGCATATCAATTATTTTTAAATGCAGTACCTCTAGTTCTTGTAAATGTGTTCTAAAGCAAACACCTAATATAAAATCCATTGTAATATGGCACCCGTTCAAGAGCTGCAGGCGGTTAAAGTGGTCACATTGTATCAGGAAGATTATACACAAGTACAAATCGCACGAAAATTAGGAATTAATCAGTCTTCGGTTTCACGAATACTTAAGCGGTATCGTGAGACCTTAGAATATAAAAGAAAGCCCGGACAAGGACGTAAAAGGTGCACAACCGAGCATGACGATCGATTTTTAAAAATGAATTCGTTACAAGTTCGAAAGCGAACTTCTACTCAACTCTAAAATGAGTTACTTAGTGCGCGTCAAGGGAATATTAGTGTCAAAACAGTTAGACGAAGATTTAAAGAAGTGAACCTAACTCCAAAACCACCCGTAAAAGTTCCACGGCTTCTTCCCCGCCACAAATCCAGCCGTTTAGAATTTGCTCATACTCATGCAAATTGGGGAACTGATCAATGGGTCACTGTTCTCTTTTCAGATGAAACCAGAATCCAATTATGGAAACCAGATGGACGTAATCTTGTATACAGAAGAGTTGGAGAACGCTACGCACCGTGTAACATGGTGCAAACTGTAAGCTTTGGTGGAGGTTCAATTATGTTTTGGGGTACAATCAATTGGGAGGGCCGTACGGAGCTGGTGGAGATTGGTTTGAGGATGAATGCAGTCTCACGTTTGTGAATGCAAACGTGGCGATCACGTTTTGCCATATGTAAGCTTCATAGTTTTGTGTTAATGCATGATAACGCTCCAGTCCACGTTGCTGCAACGGTACGACAATATCTCCAAGATATTGGTGTTCGTGCACTTAAGAGGCCACCAATGAGTCCTGATCTTAATCCGATTGAACACGTGTGGGACATTCTAAAACGCCGAATTAGAGCTAGAAATCCTGTACCAGATTCGACAGCAGAGCTGAGAGTTGCAGCACAAGAAGAGTGGAATCTCATTCCGCAAGAAATGATACAAAGCATTCTACTTAGTATGCCCAGAAGGATGGCATCTGTAATAAGGGCACGGGGAGGAAATACTCATTATTAAATTAATCAATTTAAATTGTAATAAAGCTAGTTTTAATGTTTATAAACCGCTTTTAAAAATTTTAAAAAAATAGTTCGATACATTTTTACATTTTGCAATGAAAAATAGGCACTATAATTCAATAACGCCACATTTGTGCCTCTTTTGAGAAAATTATATATTTGGGATCATTTGATACCAGTTCCACTGAAATTGTCCAGCGGGATTTTTTTTATTACACAAAAAAATTTGCGTTAATTTTGTCCAGGAGTGTATGAATAGGATAGTATTTCCTTCATTCAAGTGAGGATATTTCCAACGACCATCATATTAAATTTTTAAATATATTTCCATGAGGTGATGCTGATGAAATCTTATGCAGCTCGGTCAAACAGGTTGTTCAAAATCCACGATGATTTTTATACCAAGTATAATTACCCCTACGTTGTAGTTTTGTTGAGGTTACACGGTAATGTTAAGCCAAAATACGATGGAGTTTTTAAAAGTTCTACACTACTTTATACTGCTTATTCCCCTGAATGATGTCTTTATTATGATGTTTCTTATTATTTGCAAAGTGATCGTTATTAACTTACGAAATTATGATCTCATAAACGGTAGTTTATACTTCTTTGCATCAAATTAGTATTTTCACAAATGTACATGTATTGCTAACTTCATGCTTACATTTGACAAATTCTTCCAAACCATTTCGTAATAGAAATATGTTTCGATATCGAATAAAATACGATTTCGGATTACACCTTTTTTATTATTATTTTTTATTTTTATTACTATGCAATCTGTTTTGGGGCTCAAGGCACTCCCAACTCTTTCGCGGTTCGCTTATTTACATCCTTACCTTACGCTTTGCAGCCAAATCGAGGCCGTACGGCTATAGGTCTGATCTACCTAACCATTTTCACACTGCATACGTCCATGCCAGCCTTTAGTACTGTCATGGAAGATGGGTCGGCCCATGGATTCTGCACTCCTACAGGGGGTCATTTATGTGTTCATTCACACCACCGATCGTAATCAAGTGGTGAAAAATCCGTTTTGCATTCTGCTCCTATCGGGATTCGAACCCGGTACAACTGCCGCAGATTTAACCACTGCGCCACCTGGGATTAAACCTTTGTTAAGTTGGTACATCTGTTGTTGATATTCCATCTAAATCTTAGCGTCATAGCTTGACATTTGCAAAAGTTACGTAGTCAAGAGAACATCTATCTCTGTTTGTGTTTACAGCGATTATTTACAATTTTAGAAATGAATTTAAATTTGCAACAACCAACTTGTATTAAATTTTGGAAACGTGTTTCGGCAGCGATTCTCTAAGGAAAACGGTCGTTTACCAGTAGCACGGGTGGTTTTAAATAAGTCGTGAGTCAATCGAAGATGAACACAGTGGCAAACCATCGACCTCGAAAACCGACGAAAACATTGATAAAGTAAAAGAAATTTTGGTCAATAACCGTAAATTAACCATCAGAGAGATAGTGGAGAGCTTGAATATTGCCTATGGATCCGTCCAAGGTTAAAGAGTTGTTTCCGTCGAGTAGCAGCACAGTTACCTTAATTTCATTCAAAAAATAGACCGTGTTGACGTCGCAAAAGTCGATCCTACATTCATCAAAAGGATCATTTCTCAAGACGAGACGTGAGTTTATGAGTACGACACGCAATCCAGACAACAGGCAAGTGAATGGCGTTCACCAAATGAGCCGAAACCAAAAAAACCACGTCGTTTTCAGTCAAAAAAGAACGGTTTTCATGGATTACAACGGTGAAGTGCATCATGAAGTTTTTCTAGAACGTAAACGAAGAGCATTATTTGGGCGCAATGAGACGGCGCAATTTGCAGAAAGATACCAGAATTGTGGGCAGAAATCTCGTAGGTTTGGCTCCCTATGACTTCTTTCTGTTCAATCGAGTTAAAAAACGGGGAACGCGTTTTAGCAACCGCAAAGAAATAATGGAAAAATCGCAGGAAGCACTAATGGACACAGAAAATTGAATATACATTTTTTTTCGAGGGTTGAATCAAGCGCTGATATAAGTGAGGCTTCTCACTTCGAGGCTTCTTAAATAAAACAAACACATGATTTAGATCTTTCAACATCACAATTATACAAAGTTTTTATTTTTATTTATTTATTTATATTTTTTTAAGTTTTAATATCATTTTCACCCGTACGAGTGATATATTCAATATACAATCAATACTTAAATCTTAATTAACTGGGACTTGAATACAGTATATAGTTATGAGTTTGCTTATGTTCATTTTGATTTATTAATAATAATTAAAATAATTTTATAATTAACATTATTATTTAAATTTAAATATGCAATGTTCTCGTTGACGTTATAAATTATACAGTGTGTGTGTGACGCCATGGCCGAGTTGTAAACCAAACTTTATAATTATTTTTCAGAAGCTAAATACATAACCATACCATTAATTAATTGTTTATAATAATTATTAAATAAAAATAATAATTTATAATTTAGAAAAATATATTTATATATATACGAGTTTGTATCTCTTAATTTAATTTCTATAAATTCAGATTCCTGGAATTTTTTGTTTAATATCAAAAATAAATTAATTTACATAAAATTTGTTTTTTTTTGTTGTTTTTGTTGTTATAATAACAAATTAATACGATGGAATATTTATCATATAGTTAATTTTGTTTTTAAATAATAAAATGAATAGTTGGGTTTTTAATTAAATTAATTACATATTTAAGATAATATTAATTAAACAAAATTAGATTTTTGTTTTTGTCTTCAGACACTTAGTTTTACTTCATTCCTAACACTACTACTATTGTTATCGTCGGTACTATAAATATTTACACTGTGGTGTTGTGTCTTACTATTGTTATTATTTTTACTTAAATTACTATTAACATTACTACTATTACTAATCTTTTTATTGTTATCAGTTCTACTGTCATCTAGCTTCGATTGTGCCTTGCAACAATCTTTGTCATTTAAATTATTTCCATTTGGCAGAAATAACGCGCGCAACGGAAAGCAACGAAATTTATAAATAAGAAATAACGTGATTAGGGCCGCAAACGATGCGAGCAATAGTGGCGTAAGTAAATTATTCGAGTCTTCGGTCGCTGGAAATAACCACGCCGACATTTCCAAACGATGATCTGGATTGCCAATATCAATGCGGCACACGTATCGGCTGTAGTCGGGCAACGTTGTTTTCTCGATATTCAAATAGGCACCAACTATTTTGCCATCATCGATTTCGATTCGTTTTTGTACACCGTTGGTGGGCTCTTGAAAATATTGATTGTCGAACACTTGGTACCAGTTGATGTAGTTTTTGGCATCGGGTAAATCGATTTTGCCGACAAATGCTTCGCAATAGAATCGAACACTGTTGCCCAGTTCGACGGTTTGATCTTTTGGCTGGAATGTTGCAAGTGGTGTGTCTGGAATATTATCTGAAATGTGATAAAAAAAATGGAAAACGATTAAAAATTTTATTTTGAGACATATTACAAATTTTGCTCAAAAACCACAATTTGTAGTAACCAAAATTTAACCTTAATAAATGAAGCAATAAATATTACAAAAGTACGTTTAAATAAGCACCGTCAGGACTCAGGATACTCTTTAGATATTTGTTTCCCTCAAATATCAAGCAATAAAACGAAAAAATCTCCCATGCTTGGCAGAATGAATAGTTTTGCCTGATTGGATGAAGAATACTATCAGAACTTTTTTCCATCTTGTGGTCAGATAATGTCGCCGGTCGTAGCTTAATGGTTAAGAGAGTTTCTAATCACGCCGCGGTCTCGAGTTCGATTCTCACCGCTGACCGAAAATTAATATGCCACCGGATGACATAAACACATTGACATTGTGTGTAAAAACATTCGTTGGGTTGACACAATGTGCACCAATCGTTAAAAAAATTGGTTCGTAAGGTTTCAGTTGAGATGCGGTAGGGGCCGTTTACGGCCTCTAAGCCATAAATTTTTTTTAGTGATCAGATAATGGTCACTGCCTTAAAGTTATGTTGACGACCGATAAGATCTTACATTTTGGACAACCCGAGCCCGTTCGTTTGAAATCAACACATGTTCAATTTGGCTCTGGGATGTTTTACGTGGATGTATCCATGTGTTCAATTGGATGTATTTATGAAGAAAGTATGTACTTGTCACTTTGAGAACATTCGGGATCGCAATGTACATCATTCTTTCCCTATTTTCGGTCGTTGGTTCGTGTCGGGAGTACGGACCTATATTATTACATAAGTCGGTCTGATTTCCGCCAGCTCTAGCATTTAAGTCACCAATCACCAATCAGGTATAGAACCCATCAGATTATCCAAATTATTGTAATTGAGTCTTTATCTTGGGGTTGGCTTACATCAGTTCGCACATGTCCACAGACAATTGACAGGTTGGTTAATCTCATGTGCAAGCAGAAATTACACATTCGGTTATCGACTGCTTGGACTTCCAATCCAACACAGTCGTTTTTACCTGCAGCTCAATGAGAAATCCAACTCTAAGGCTTTCGAGGTCATTTACACTGTGTAGCAATGTATAACTTTGGACACATGGTCTCCAGTTTTAGGCCATCGAGTTTCTTAGAGCGCTACGAGTTTCGTCCGATACTCTTTGAAACATGTGTCGAATGCGATAGGTTTTCTAAGTGACTGATCCTTATGTTTCGTTCGATATATTAAAGAAACATAGATGCTCCCATCATCCAAAGGGCTAACGAGTACAAATGAGGAAATTCTAAACCCAAGGTCTGTCAAAACTTTCTGTGATCGAACAAAGATGGTGAACAAGGATAGAATTCGGATCACTATCAACATTTAAAAGATCAAGTACAGACGAGATATTTCTGGTATCCTGCAGGACGAACAATATTTTATCCAAGATGCACTTTTACTTATCTTTAGAGCCAGTTTGGCTTTGGGATACTTTTCAGAATATTTAGTTTCATCCAGAAAGATGGAATTCATAGTTGAACAGAAATCCGTTCTCTTTTCAAATTTAATGTTTAAAACAATTGGTTGATACATATTTTAAGGATAATCCACTGAAAGCACACCTTAACGGCTAAGTTAATTCAATTAGTCAAGAAAATTTACTGCTGACTTAGGCAATGATACGACAACGATGAGCACCCGGCAGTGAAACCCGTAAATTATAATTTTATCTCTTTTGTGGTATCTTGTGGTCAACCCACTACTAGTACAGCTTAATAACAATGGATTATATTGCCAGGGTTTTACAGATGACTTGTTGGTAAATATATACAGATGTACTGTATGATGACATGCAAATGGTGTTTAAGATAGTGGTAGCCTCGTACGTGAGTTCAATTTTAGAAAACTGAGTTGTTTTTTTTTCACTAAACGCTGGTGAAGTTATTGTTCCAAAATTTGCCATTCCACTCTTTTTAAACGTGTGGTATCTAGAAGAACATATTGAAGAGAACTCCAACAGTTACTGTATATGTAAGTTGTTATTTACCATCCTTAAAGCGTGAAGTCGTTTCGCTTATCAATCTCATCATCTTTCACTTTTGTGTCACTCCAAGCGTGACGATATCTTTATTGAAGTTATAGACAACTAGTTTATTGATCTGCACCAGGGGATGATATAACTTATCTCATGGCAGACGTACTTTTAAGGTCCTGCCGATAACAAGACAATATGCTGGATATTTTGGCTTTCATTCGGATAACAAACCGATTAACTGGACAGCTTGAGCGAACGAAGGGGAAAAGGAATTATCTGCAATTATTTATTCGTATGTTGTACAGCAGATTTTATGTATTTAATCACGATCTTAAAAATTTAATCACCTTTCAAAAACCACCAAGTTCTCACCGTCACGTTCTGGCAACGCCATATCGTCAGTTTTATATAATATGAATTAATTAAATTTTTATCCATTATACACTCACCTTGAACCTTTCGCAATTCAATCACATGCTCGATCACATGCGTCTCATTTCGTAGTACACACGAATAATTTCCATAATCGGCAGGTGATATTTTCGTTATGTAAATTGTTTGATTGCCAGCTTCGGGATACAATATAAATGATGATACTTCCTTCGGCCACGGATATGGTTTATCATCTTTAAACCTGTAAATATACAACAGAGACAATTATGGTATAACTTCTTCAAATAAGTGAAATAAGAATTAAATACAACAAAACAACAACAACAATGTGAAACAAATGAAATAAATAAGAATGAAAATTGTTAAATTTTAATTTTGGTTTTCGATTTTTGTTTCTATCCTGCCGGTATGTAATGAAAATTATTTCTCGGAAAATTTAAATTGGGACATTAATAATTCATGCGCTGTCTCTCTTTCTCATATTTTGTGAACACATAATTATTATTCTAACGGAAATAATATAAATTTTCTGCGGTATTTTTTTTGGGGGTGCACCATCTTCTCTGTCACTTTGTTCGCATCATAACTTCTTCATAAATTACAGGAATATACAACGGAATGGTAAAGTATAACAGTCGACTTTAAATAAATTCTTTTGAATACTTAAACTTCTGATTTACTTATTTTGAATTTAGGGGGAATTTTGTTTTAAAATTTTAATTGCCAAAGCTGGAAATTTGAAACGTTGACAGGTGAATTTAATTTTAGTGTTAGAGGTATTAATACATACTGTACCCCTCCTCCTTGTTTTGGTGAGTATGGCGTAATGAATAAGAAATAAAATGAAGCTGTAACCGAAAAGAATTGGGGAAGGACCGAAAATAAGAACCATGTTTTGTTCTTCACAAATCTTTACAAAGGGAGCATGACGGTCACTATCGGAACTCTAGAGAAACCTGATGGAACTCACACTAGGACAAATCAGGAAGATGTACTACACACTAGGACAAATGATATGTACTAATGAAACTCATTTTCCCAAAAGTCAGAATTCAAATGAAGTTGATGAAAATTAACTCCCACACCAACTACCAAGTTTTAGAGATTGGAGCTTGTGGCGATTCGATGGAGCATTGGTTTTTTTTTAAATTTAAAACACTAGGCCCAGACGGGATATTCCCGGGTCTCCTACAGGAAGGACTGGAAATTATCCTAGACCACCTGGAACATATCTTCAGAGCCAGTTTGGCTCTGAGTTACATTCCAAAATTTTGAAGAAAAGTCAGGATAGTGTTCATCACAAAGGATGGAAAGCCTAGATATGACCAGGCAAAAAGTTGTCGGTCTATCATCCAGTCCTCGTTTCTACTTAAACGCTTAGAGCGATTGGTTGATAGGCATTTCAGGGATAATGCACTATCAGTAAATCCCATACACTCCAAACAACACGTATACCAGAAAGGCAGATCTGTTGAAAAAGCACTCCATGAAGTCGTTGGACGAATTGAAAGATCACTGGACAACAAAGAATTTGCTTTGGGAGTGTTTCTGAAGATTGAAGGCGCTTTTGACAATGCGTCCTTCCATGCAATGATATCTGCACACAACTTCTACTGCAGCTCTTGAGATGACTGATGATGGCCTGCTGCCGCTTGATCTTTTGATCAAAAGGTGTGCAGCGCAAACAGCCGCTCGCCTACACTACAAAGACAATCTATTTGGCCATTCGGGGCACTGTCAAATATGGAGGGAGGTGGGTCGGCAGACACATGCCCTCAGACATTATGGTGACAAAGCACGTCTTCGGGAAATTATTTCATGTAGCTATTACTGGAAATAACATATGGGACTGTAACAGCCCATCCTACCCCTGCGGCAACGATGTTAATCTTTACTGAACGGATCAGTATGACGTTATCTGGCTGGTGCCAGGTTATACATACAAAATCCTGGGTTTACTTTATCTATCCAGCTTGGTATAGGTACGCTATTGTTTTTCAGGCAGAAATTGCTCAAATTCTGAAAGAAGTACTCTTTGTAAAAAGGACAAATTGTAGAGATCGTTGTATCTGCATTCTTTTTGACAGCCAGGCTGCCCTAAAGGCGATTGGTTCCAATATTTTTTCATCGAAACTGGTTTTGGAAACGATAAGTGCCTTAAATCGACTAGGCAGGCTGAATAAAGTTAGACTTCACTGGATATCCAGTCACATGAGTTTCAAAGGGAATATATTTGCCGATAAAATGGCCCGATTGGGTGCGACATTCACCTTTGTGGGACCTGAGCCCGCTCTAGGAGTGACGTCACTATCTCTTAAACAAGAAATTGATTATCACTTTGGGGATCTGCACCAAAAGAGATGGGATAATCTCATCTCTTGTAGTTTATCCAAAATCTTTTTTGGATCAGTATAAAACACCAAAGATCCCAGTCTTTCTTAAATTATGATACACGCACTTTAAGGATCTTGCTGGGTTTTCTCACGGGGCACTGCTTCCTGAATAGTCATATGTATCGAATTAAAATTAGAAACACCTCATACTGAGTGTGGGAAAGGGGAGGAAGAAACTGTTGAGCACTGTTTGTGCTCCTGTTTTTCATAATCTTCCCATAGACTGCACTGTTTCGGCTCACAATTCCTATTTGAGGACCAATTGAAGACCTTGAGGATACCAGATATCTTGCATTTCATTAGAAGAACAAACTAATTCCGGGACTGAGAGTGTACGTCTGGGAAGGGATTTCACAATTGGCCAATAGAACCTTAGTGACTGGGGAAAAAATTTCAGGTACCTCCATAAAAAGTAACCTAACGGCATCAGATCACAAGATCTCACACAACAAATGATGATCTCTTTAAAATTTTCTTTTAATAAATTGGTGGTTTGAATTTTTATCATTATCTTGAATTTTTGACAATATCGCCATTGACATTTACACGATGAAGCCATCTGCTCATTAACCACACCAAACAGTGCATTTTACAGAATGCATTGGACGCTCTTGAATCTCTTGAATTTTGTTTGTTTGCATCCAACCAAAAATGAGCCTCATTTTTGATCACAGTTTTTCGATAAAAAAACACGGATCAATTTAGAGCTGTTCCACCTCCCATAAACTAAATCTATGACGCAAAAGAAGATCAACTCTTGAACAAGCTGTATTTTGTCTGCCATCAAACAAAGATCGCTTCAAAATACGCCACAATGTGCCATATGAGAGACCCTAAAGCTTGAGAACAGTAACGAATTGATTGATTGCGGTCTTCATGTTCTCTTTTCGCTAAAGCAATATTCACATTAAATCGACATGTATACGCATCTATTTGGGTGATGAATATTCAATAATGAAAAGGTGGTTCGAAATTAATTGATTATTTAGCGAATAGTTCAGTTGGACTATTATGAACACAATAAAATGGGAGAAGAGCAGTTTTTCATAACAGTTTTTCATTGAATACTGATTTTTGAAATTAATTTTCACAATTTGTAAACGTTGTTCTCGCGTAAGTCCATTCATGGTGAATGTCAATGAATAATGTTTACAAATGTCATATGAACATGACATTGTCACGCATCAATTCGATTGAGAATCAAAATTGGAAAAAGTACCTCATATTAGATCACACTTTATTAGTCTCCTCCATCTCATTATTAGTCTCCTTAATCTCCTCCATGGATGTCGCAGGACAAGGTTCGCTCATGAAAAAGATTCGACGACAGTCGGTCATGTTTAGTTTACAAACAAGCTTGCAATATGGTAGTAACATTGATAAGGACAGGTAAGAGTAGTTTTTTCCAGGGTAAGTTAGATCCTTTTTTTTCCATCCCAGGTTTTTTGCCTTAATTTTCAAAATCAAGGTCTTATCAGATAAAGAAATAATAGTTCGATCAGCATTTTATTGTTAGGAATATTTCTCTGGTTAATGAGGATTTAGATAGCATACATAGTATGTCGGTCTCAAATGGGATTGTCTCAAATTTACGAGCATTTAAGCTCAACACAATATATTATTATTTTCCAAAAAATTGTTAGATACGTTGTCTGCCCATTGTGATTGGTTTGACCAAAAAGAAGCAAATGACGTGCATGGGAGGCCCTGAAAAATATCCATAAATAATTCTACTGGTTGGGCTGTAGAAAAACAGAAGTGGATTGGTTCCAAATACGTCATTAATATTTGTCGCTAAAAAGAATTACAAAAACCAACTCAAGAAAAAACTTGAGGCACACCAAAAGTTCAACCTGGGTAGGAAGATATAAAATGTTGACATTTTAGTTGGATATGCAGTTCAGGTTAAGATTCAGAATTTTAATAGATGATATTGAAGTGATATATTTTTGTGTGCAATAAATTAAGTTTAATATTGTTTTATGTAAACGGCTGTAGGAATAGGCCCGGCGTTATCCGGGAATCTTGCCTAGCGCTTGGTCCTACAGTCCTATCAATCAATCAATAAATTAAGTTTAATAATTATAGATTTTGATTTTATATTGAGAAGCCAGTGATCGAACTGAAAATAATTGGATTGACTCGCAACTATAAATTTTCTATATAGTGCCATCTGTTAATAAGCTTTATAAATTCTCTTTGATAGTGATAAAGAAGACTAAAGGATTGATTGAGTGACCACATCAAAAAACTTCAAGACGTCAATCCTGAAATCGATCATTAAACGAAAGCAGCATGCTTATTCGAGGTATTGAGATGAAATTACAATCCCGGAAGCATAATTTTCCGTTTAGACATCTAGTGTCAAATAAAAACCTATTATACAGTAAGATACTAACCAAGATAAGTGTCGCGATTGTTATCGATTTCATTGTGAACGAAGCATGAATCATTTCAGTTTTTATCTTTCACGTGGCTCTAAAGAAAAAAGTCTAAGGGTATTAAATCACAAGATCTCGTTGGCCATTTGTGATCATCTATTCGAGAAAAAACAAGATCAGGAAACTTTTCTTGCAAAATTGCAATTGTATCGTTGCTTGGTGGCACGTAACGTCATCGTGCTGAACATTAACGTCGTTCACATCAATATCTTCCCATTCCGGCCATAAAAATCATAGCTCGGTAGCGCAATCCATTCACCGTAACAGTTGCACCAGACTCATTTTTGAAAAAGTAAGATCCAATCACACCACCAGTTCAAAAACCGCACAAAACAGTGACACATTGAGGGTGGAGAGGGATTTAACAAACATTCTTGGATTTTATAAGCCTCAAATGCGACAATTCTGCTTAAGAACGAATAGCCTCCGAGGTGAAAATGAGATCATATCACGACCCAATCAGCGAAGATAGAACGTTTATGGTGATCGACTGCCTTGAGTTTTTATCTTAACTGAACTTTAAAAGCCTTAAAAGCTTTCTTTATGCAAAATATGGTGTAATGACGTTTGTGGAATGTCTAATTCCAAAGATTGACGAGGAATCGACAGACCTGGGCTTTTTTCAATACTACGAGCTACAGGAGCAATATTTTTAGTTATTCTTGACCGACGCATACGGTTCCGATTTTTCATATCACTTACAGTTTCACTATTGCAATTTTAACAATTTCAATGCGATGTTGAAGCGTTAATCCGCACCGTTTTTAGTAATGGCGTAGGTTTTACTTGTCAAACGTCAAAAGATGACAGCTTCAAAATTAACAACTACCCAAATAGCAGGCTCCTCAAAATGAAACCTCTTATTGGATAACTCGTTATAACCATTATATTTGCCCTATAGCATCACTACCACAAAGCCCGGTATACGAAATATTAATTAGCAAATTTATAGCTGATCTTTTAAATAAAATTGCGCTTCAAGAATCATAATTTATAATTGCCGAAAAATTTCGAACAAACGACTGCTGATTTTCTAAATTTAAACAACAAAATTTCTTCATCAATTAAATTAGATCATGAATATTACGATTAGTCAGCATATTAAGTGTAAGATCACAAGAAATAATAAACCACAAACACAAAATTATAATCAACAAATTCTGAAAAGTGGAATAGCACAAGTGGTTTGAATCATCTAAATGTGCAAGACTGTACCGATCATCATATCAACCCACAAACTCGTATACATAGTATCGAGCTGCCACTCAAGCACACCAGACACGATGGCTGCATTTTTCATTAGAAAAGCATTTTCTCGTTACGATGACCTAACCATATAAATAAGTCAACATTGTTGTAATATTTCATTTCCTAGTACCTAGCCCATGTATCATCATCAAGACCAATATCGTACCTATTCGATAAAACGGATATCACGTTCATTATTTCGCAACTTGATTATTAATATTATGTATTGTGCGAACTCAATGATGGGCACAAGATGATCATGACATGTACACAATAATTATAAAATTGAAACGACATTTTAAGGTACGGGTCAAGATACAATTTCAGTCTGATCGAATCAATAATTCAATCACGTTTCGTTTATCGTCACATTAATAAGTTATTACACTTCCTTAAATACAAAATAAAAATAATCGTTAATAAATGATGAATTAATTAGATTTGGCAGCAACAACAAATAATAATAGTAATCAACACGTTTCGCTGTATATAGGTACATAGTAGGTATAGGTAAGTGTTGCAAATATCCGGCAACAATTTTTTTTTGGACTCCGTTCCGATTAAATTTTACGATTGTGTAATGATATAATCCTAATTGGATATTCAAATGAACCGAAAATTAATTTTTGTAATACAGGAAGTGTCCGATTTACGTTGTAGATATGATTTGGAAAACATGCAAAGTTAATATGTTCATCACCAACTCTAATCGATCATTCAACGTCAACTCGTTTAACTCTAACTCAGTTTTGCAATACCCGTATTATTTAAAAGTTGCCGATGCTGAAATAAAATTTGAGGTCTATATCTGGAATATATGTAAATCGAAGGATTACTGTAGGATGTGCGATAATGGTCCTTTTTTACATATATTGGTGCAATTTATCTTTATGAACAGAAGTAGAGTTAACTAACACAAACCAGGTGAACGGGGCCGGTACAATATTCCTTATCAATGTTTTCGTTGTATTCCAGGTCTAACCCATTCGATTTAAATCTTAACTCGCTTAATAAAAGTTTACTGCCATTTCACTCTCCTTAAAATAGATGTTGCATTGGAGACCAACTGCTTGTTAGTCTAGCAATTATTGGTAATAACAACCTGAGTTCAATAATATTATGTTTTTTCATACTGCAGGTTCAGTTTGGCTTACTATCCATTTGTCATGTAGTGAACTTTATGTAGTATATAGTCTGAAAGTCAGTCGTCATCTCCAAGTAACTATATGGTATTTCAATATCATCACCCAGCGAAAACTTCGCATCCAATTTGTGTTAGATAATACCTGACGAAGTATTTATTATATCTTACTATATTCTTAATGATCCAGAGAACGTGGGAATGTTCCATTACTGGGCAAAAAATTCAAACAATAATTTTTTGATAGTTCTTGTATGACACCAAATCCTTATATAAATGCATAAACAGCTTATTTTTCAACTTCCAATCTGATCGTGTTCGATGATCAGATCTCTCTCCGAGTAAGAGCAGTGAGGACTCTCTCTAAGATGTTTATCATGTTTGAAATAAATTTGCTGCGAGATCAAAATTTCAGAAAGTGCAGAGGAGGCGAACAAAACTGTTGTTGAAGGCACACAGAATATACGATTATTTCGTGTCGTTCAACTCATATCAGTGACTGAGGACGAATTATATACAAATGAAATGTTCGGGTATAATTTCAAAAAGAAGATGAGAAGAACGAAATTGTGAAACAGCTGAAGGGGCGATTCGGTTTATGTTTAAGATTAAAATAAACAAATAATTTTATCATTCATCCCCCTATAACCATGTTATTGAGTGAAATAATCATCCCTCATCTATTTCATTAATGGAAAATATTTACACGTGTCAAAGATTATTAAAATCACTTTGTGTATACGTTGCAAACTTCTAACCTCTCTCCTCACAAATTTTTAAAGTATTCATTCCCAATTTGTTGTTTCGTACCTAAATTGGAAAATATTCATTAAAATAAAATCGTTTGAAAAATGTAAATGAATTCTACGAATATATACGAATATATATATATATATATATATATATATATATATATATATATATATGTATATATATATACATATATGTATATATATATATATATATATATATATACATACTTATATATATATATATATATATATATATATATATATATATATATATATATATATATATATATATATATATATCATTATTATCAGGATTCGTACTTTCTACGTTGATATATATACTCGAGAATATGTAAAATCAATATTAATCAATAAAAGCGATCTACACTGCTACAAGTGTACACCAATGTAACTAAGAACACCAGACGAGACTAAATGTCTATGTCTCGTCTTGCATTTTATCGATTTTGTGCTTTCAATACTCGTACGTACACATACATGCTATACGGGGATAAATCTACAGTGCACATGAAATGTTTTCTTCTGGGTTCAACAGTTTAGTTTTATTAAATTATTTTTACTGTATAGAGTGACGAGATAAAGCTCCATTTTCGAAGAATATTATAAAATGTCATTATTTTCCGGTTGAACATCACACTGAAGCTGCACTGTAGTATAGTGTAGAGATGGAAATTTTCTAATTTTCATTTTATCAATATTTTACATACATAGTTGTATACCATATAGAACCACATATAAAGACCAACCTTAATTCTTGGAATTGACGTTATTTCAACTCTAACTACACTCGTTCAACCTTTGTGATGTGCTAATAGTATTCCACCGAAACATGCTATTTATAGTCAGTTATCTGCTAACTTAAACGTAAAAAATGATTTGATGATTGCAGAGAGAAGCCTCAATTAGTAATATTTACTCACATTTGGACCAACGCAACTATCTAAAACAAATTCTGATGGGGACTAGTATTTCGTTTAATCATTGTATGGTACATGCTCCTATTCAATGTAAAACGTAGTGATGAATTATAGATGAAAAGTTGACATAGCAACATATTTTTATGAAACGGGATCCGTTCACAACTGCATATTTTAAAATGACATTGTTTAAAACGGCATATTCCAAAACGGCATAAGGTTCAAAATGACATTTTTTAAAACGGCATTTTTCAAAACTGCATAAGGTACAAAACGGCATATGGTTCAAAATGACATATTTTAAAACGGCATTTTTCAAAATTGCATAAGGTACAAAACGGCATAAGCTTCAAATTGACATTTTTTAAAACGGCATTTTTCAAAACTGCATAAGGTACAAAACGGCATATGGTTCAAAATGACATTTTTTAAAACGGCATTTTTCAAAACTGCATAAGGTACAAAACGGCATATGGTTCAAAATGACATTTTTTAAAACGGCATTTTTCAAAACTGCATAAGGTACAAAACGGCATAAGGTTTAAAATGACATTTTTTTAATTATATTCTTTATAATATGTATTGTAATATATTGAAAGATATATTATACTCCTTCACTTAAATGTTTAAACAAGTCTCGGATATATTACGAGGATATAGAAAACAGAAGTTTTGAATTTCTTGTTGTATATTAATATTATACAGGTATATCAAAATAACCAAGGCGTAATAAAATACGTAATATTTTTATTATCTTTCTAGTAGTTTTTGTCATATTCGTAATTATTGGCAACAATGCATACACATATTTTTTATGAATGTAGTATTATGAGGTAATAAAAATGTTATTTTCTGTCTTATACCGTTTTGTACCTTATGTCGTTTTGTAAAATGTCATTTTGAACCATATGCCGTTTTGTACCTTATGCAGTTTTGAAAAATGCCGTTTTAAAAAATGTCATTTTGAACCTTATGCCGTTTTGTACCTTATGCAGTTTTGAAAAATGCCGTTTTAAAAAATGTCATTTTGAACCTTATGCCGTTTTGTACCTTATGCAGTTTTGAAAAATGCCGTTTTAAAAAATGTCATTTTGAACCTTATGCCGTTTTGTACCTTATGCAGTTTTGAAAAATGCCGTTTTAAAAAATGTCATTTTGAAGCTTATGCCGTTTTGTACCTTATGCAATTTTGAAAAATGCCGTTTTAAAAAATGTCATTTTGAACCTTATGCCGTTTTGTACCTTATGCCGTTTTGAAAAATGTAGTTTTGAAATATGCTATTTTGAAAAATGACATTTTAAAATATGTCAGTGTAACCCGGACCCTTATGAAACAGACACTTTTCATCATTGCAAATGCACACAGTTGGTGTCAAATGACAATTTTTAGCAATTTGATTTTAAAGTACTACCTCCCGCGGTTGCCAGATACAGCATGTTGCCCATTGTGACTATTATCGCAAAGTATGTTTGACAATGCCTTGTTAAACCGGTTACTATATAGTCACCCTCTTCAAACAGGTGCTTAACTTGAACTTGTGTAATGGATTTAATCTTCGAAAATGATACTGTTTAATCAATCCAAGCCAAGACTATAACAGTAATTGTCCTAAAATTGGGCTCAGATTGTCTATAACAGAAATATATTACAAGTATAAGCAGAGAGATTAATCGTTAAAGACAGGTTTTTATATCGAAAAGCTTTTACCTTACTTCACATAAGTATTTATTGATGTATACTCATTCCACATTTTACTACTCCGTGAGTTCAGTGAATCTCCAAAAATCACTGCGCTATTTGGTCCGTCCCAAAGTATACTAATCGTCATGTAATTCAAAACAATCTATTTATCGACATATGTTTCTCTCAAATTCGAATCTAGAATATAAAAACTTTAAACTCGTATTAGGTTTAAAGCTTAACTACCACAGATAGTTAATTTTGTGTCAAAACATCGAAATCCTTAGCGAAAATTCCGTAACAACCTCATAAACACATGTCCTATCTGCCTTGGTAGATAAGCCACAGTCATTCAGGCGGACATTGCCCAATTTTGAGAGCAATAGTCTATGGCAGACGAACTCGCAATAATCATACTTTAAATACTGTTTCATCGAAACTTGTTTGAGAGACAATGACTAACCTTGAATTCATTTGGCTGTCAGAATGAGGTCAGATTACCAGTCACATGAGTATCAAGAAAACATATTGATCGATAACTTGATCCAATCAGGAGTATTTTCGACTTTTGTGTAACCTGACGTAATCATATAGACGTGACGTTTTAGTAGGGAAACGATAATCAGAAAGGTATACTACAAGGGCGGCTTGTTTACTTGACTTCAATAAAATGGGACAATAAACCTTCTTAAACCATAATATAAGTACCTTAAGAATCGTGCTGGGTATAATTATTGGACTCATATGTTTACATGTACCAAATAAAAATTGGGAACAATAAAAATCTTTAAGGGTGCAGGAAAGAAAGACGGTTAAGCACTGGAATCTGGAATTAAATAACTTTTTAAAACTGATGTTATGTAAATAGATTTTGGTAGTTATACTGTAGTATACAAGATCTTTAAGATGTGAGAAAATGAAACTTAAACCTTTGAAATACTTGTCTCAAGCTAATCCCAAATATGTTCCTCTCAGGGTAGGCTTCAATAAGGTGCAGATTAAACTGTCGAAGTTAGAGCAGAAGATACCATGTTTAAATTCCGATACAGCAATCGATTAAAAATAACTGATAAGACTCTTAAAGCGTAAACTATACTTTAATGTGGCAACATGTATAGGCATTTCGCTCAAAATTTCGATTCGACGACTGCGCATGTCCCACTTGAATGGTTATTTAAAAATTACTCAGAGTTACGAGGAACTAAAGAAAAATCGTTGAGAACTATTTAAATTTCATAAAAAAATAAATCGAACAGATGAAATACAAATAAAAAAAACTTTGCAAAACGAAATTATTTCCCATTTCTTAGAAATCAAAAGAAATAAAAAAAATCCCGGATAAGAGGAAAATAAAATCAATAAAAACTGAAATTAAAATACGAAAAAAATCAAAATTTCATTAGAAAATTAGATTCAAACGAAATCCTTCTAGCATTCCCTATGTATATGTGTATACCCGTAAAAATATGTATATGTATTATATATACAGTACACACACTAACACAAACACACAAAACAAATATTGATTGCTTCGTACAAGTGTTCCATCAAGAATCGTCACACTTCGTATATACACTCAAATGTGCTGCCATTCTGCCAACTATACAGCGTATATATCGCAATTGCGCAAGCGTTGCCATTTGGATCTATTTATTTTTATATATACAGACATGATGGTAAGCCCTTTCCTGGAATACACAACATCATTACGTCGCTTATATATAAAACAATTTATTTTATGAAAATTTACAAAATGGGGGTAATTTCGGCGAACTATACAGGGATGCTGCAAAAGATTATATTGAATTATTGTTCTTAATACAGACGGGTATATTAGCATGGCAACGTGGTCCGTACAAACTGTGACATCAATGCTAGATATACAAAAAAACATAATTTCCCAGAATTCATAATTAATAAGAAAATGCTGTGTATCAGTACTTATATGTGTATTAAGTCAAGGCGTATGCGCGCTTAATCGTCTTATCTATACATGCAGCATAAAGCTGTTATATGGATGCGGTGCATAGTTGAAACACACTTCATATAATTTTCTTAATTAATGCACCGTTTAAATTAATCACACACACACACACAAACATAATGTGTAATTAAATTAATACGTTAATTACACATGTATAATCATTAACTGTGAATACACAGCCACACACAACATATATATGTACACATACTAGAATGGTTTTGTAAACTATATACACATAGGTAGTGTGAACGATTATTATTGTATGAATTATTCATTAACTTTCAATTACTTAAGAATTAAGATATGCATGGTTGGTGGAATACTTTTGGTTATTTCTTTTTATATATGAAAGTACATTTTTTATACAATCATAATCGATAGTGTTCAAAATTGAACCACGCTTATGTGTGAGGCTTAAATTTAAACAACGAGTGCAGCAAATATCATTGGTGCTTTGAATACTAAAACTATACGGGGTCCATACATTCTCTATAAAACTCCTTTATCTACTACATAAGTTCCGCATTTATCACATGCTGAATACACTGAAATAGAGACTCTAGGGATGTAAATTCACAAAAGTCAGGTACATTCACAGTGTTTAAAAAAAATTCGTTCTCTTAGTATTATGAAACTGTCTTTTTGACCTTATTCGATTAGTATCGCGATATGATAGGACAGAAATCTGTCCTAGGAGTGGAAAGTGACTACAAATATATTCAATCTTCTAAACAGGTAATCACTTAAAATATACGAGAACGCGGTTTTACGATCCTCCGACGAAAGAAAATTTTAATTTTTACAGAGCAGGGGTTTGTCCAAATCAAGAAATTTGAACCATCATATTTTTATTTTTTTATATTATATATTACAACTGATATTTATCATAAGTGTATACACGGTTGGAGGGTTATAACCCATTGGTTAGTCCCAATAAAAAATCACAAGAGCAGTCAATTTTACCATTCTAATTTTAATCTCCCAAGTCTCTATTCAATAACATGCAACGTATCTCATTCTTTTGGTGGTGAGCCAGGCGTTTCACATATTTCCTTGCATGTTTTTTTATTTCTTTATTGAAGGCTTCCACTTTTACATCCCTGTGAAGGTGGGCGTTTTTAATGTACCACGGAGCATTCACCATTTTCCGTAGAACCTTATTTTGGAATGTTTGTATCATTTTTAAATTCGTCTTCTTAGTGCAGCCCCATAGCTAGATACCATAAGTCCAAACTGGTTTTAGGATTTGCCGGTATAAAAGCAGTTTGTTATGCAGTGTAAGCTCAGATCTCCGCCCTAAGAGCCAGTACATTTTTTTGTATTTAATGTTACTCTCCGCTACTTTTGTCTTAACATGCTCTTTCCATTTAAATATCTTGGTATGACCCTTGATGCTAAGCATTGTTTGCATTAGGAATAACTTAAGAGTTAATACGAATGGGTATCCGTTTAACTCTCCTGTTAGTAAAATTAATATGAACAGATTTTGATTCATTCAGTTTAATTCTCCATTTTTCGTCCAGTGACATAATGTATCAGTGGTTTTCTGCATTTTTTTACTCGCCTCTTCCACATCTTTTCCAACTGCTAGAACTGCAGTATCATCAACAAATGTTGCTATGGTTGTATCGTCTATAACTGGCATATCTCTAGTATATAGATTATAATATAATATTGGCCCCAGCACACTTCCTTGCGGTACTCTTGCTGATATTTTCTTTAACTCTGAGTATTCGTATTCATATTTAACACGAAAGTGTCGATCGGCGATATTACGATTTCAATACCAAATAGAACTGTTTAGGAAGATCACGGTTAAATTTATTTTCTAACTCTTGATGCCATACTTTATCAAAGGCTTGGCGCTACATCCAAGAAAACCGTCTAACAAACCTGCTTCCACCCCCAGCACTTCTTCGATTATGTTTGTAATTCTGTGCACCTGTTGAACAAAACAACTTATTGTCTGAATCCAAATTGGTGGGATGAGGTTAAATTTCTTTCTTCTATTATTTCTTTCAGTCTCTTGAGAAATACATTTTCGGATAGCTTTGTAATCGTTGGGAGCAAAGAAGTCGGTCTATATGAGTTTTTATTGTTGGGTGGCTTGTTTGCGTTGAATATGATGTACACCATAGATTTCTATAACTCAGATAATTCTCCATGCGCTGGAATATGTGAGAAAAGTTGAGAAGCCGCAATCGAGAACTTGAAGATCTCGCATATGTAAACGATACTTGTGTGATTAGATTAGATAGAAACAGAGTGAAACATTTCACGTTTGAGGAACTGACTAGATAATATAATGGAAAAGAGCATCCAGTGCTCACAAGGAAATGGAATATATTGACACCTACTGAGCTTTATTCAACTTAAGGCCCATGGAATAGAGCCTTAAGGCCTGGTTTAAATTTCCCATGGGATAGAGCCTTAAAGCCTGGTTTAAATTCAATGATTTTTGCAGAAGAAGGCAATTAAAACGGGATAGACTAATTTAAAGCCTTGTGTGTAACTGTAGGACAGCAATAAAATTAAAAAAAAATTCTCTTGGTTTTGTCTCTTATTTGTACACAGACAATTAAAATGCGCCTACTCGTTTCATTTGTCTGCTTCTGCAAAAATCGATGAATATAAATCAGGCATTAATGACTACCTTCATACTGTAATAAATGCGTATCTTAAGTGAAAAGGACCACGCCACTTGTTCTCACTAACATCACGAGATGGTCCATAAAACAAGTTGCTTTGCAGTCTAGACAGACATTATGGTATCTTTTTATTGGGTATTATTTATCTATCGTGTAAGTAGAAATCGTACGTAGCAAAATGTGTCACTGACATTCAAACTCAATCTGACCTCACAAGTCAGTGACGAATAAACTCCGTTTTATTATTTTTACTGAATGCCTAGTTTTATTATTTTTACTAAAGTCTGTGAAAGCTCATATTCAAGAGATGTCAAGATGGATTCCTTCGGACTCTGTTATTTATACTTTTGATTGCCGCTCTGAAAAGTAGTGATTTCTGCTATTAAAATTGCTATTGACTTATTTAGGCAAAAGATAGCTTTATAATAATACCAGACCACAATATAAAGTGTCGATAGTCTCAGGTACAGTGGATAGCCTCAGGTACAACAAAGAACGCCCCAAATGTTTTAATGTAAATTTTTTCTAAATCCATCAAACTCGAAGATCTTTTTTCATTAATCAATAAATAAACCTTCCACTTATTTTGAACCTTTTCTTAAGAACTTACACTCTTGAAATTGATAATGAAATTAAAGAAATTCTAAGACTGTGATTACTCAGTGACGGAACGAAACTATCTAATCCAACTGGTTGGAAGTTATCTAAATCTCAAAATATCAACACCAAGATAACTGATTTCATTTACATGGTCATGGATCAACGATTTGAAAGTTCCAACCGATAAGTGATAAGATCGTTAAACAAGACAGGTTTTGCAAGTGACTGTATGTTGTAATCGAAGGTTAGGTGCTAACAAATTTTTAAGACTGTGTTACAGTTCAGTCATTTAACCGCCTTTCATTGTTATCATTGTTGTCCATTGAGATAATTTTTACTTTTGTAGTATTGCGTGGGACGTAGTGAGCCAGCAAAATAGACACTACAATTAAGAAACTCGTTATTAATTTTTTAATATTTTAATCCAAATATTGGATACAGTTAAAGAAGAGAATTAATTAATTGTGAATTTGGTAATTGTTCATTCAGTAAATGTTCCAGTGTTGAACGGGAATAACATTTCTGTTACACTTATTTCACCAGAAAAAGTCCTAAATTTAATGAAATGTAAATCAACAGTTAAATTTTGCGATCTAATTACCAATATGAAGAAGAGAACAGTGCCTAGAAAGTAGTATAAACCTCGGGTACTCAGCACATTCTCGGTATAGTGAAAACTACGCCCAAAACTGATTGGTTTGGTGAGGAGAGTCGTTTTACTGTTGATCAACAAAATATAGCCCAAGTTCAGTGGTTTACAATAGCAAGAAGAAATAAATTAGTTCTGGCTAGGAGGAGAGCTAAACGCATTTGTAGAAAGAAGAAGCGCGAATGATGAAAGGCTAAGGTCTTAAGAGTACAATCAAATCATACTAAGGTCTTAAGAGTACAATCAAATTATACTCAAGTTACTGCATAAATTATCTTGGGAAGAATTAATCCTCTGGCGGACGAAATTATTTGTGACTTTGAAGGAGGATTCTGTTCAAATCGGTCAGTCACTGATCAAGTTTTCTTACTGCGAATGATCCTTTTGTACTACAAAAGGGTCATTCACTGGTTCGGTCACGTTCTTCGTGCTAATCTGAACCAGGTATCTTTGAAGGGAAACCCGCCTTTCGGTAGGTGAAGAGGCCGATGGCGTAGAGAGCGACTTGACATCTTCTAGTTGCTTGCAACAGTATGAAGAGCTAGCTCGTGGTCGTGACCGATGGAGTCACATTTTATTTGTTTGCAATAATTTTTTTATGCGAACTATGGGGTGTCAATTTTGAGCAAACGCTCATAATAAGATGTACAGTTCTTAAATTTATATCATGGCACTTTTTTTGGACTGATGCCACGGTACGGGCCAACGGCCTGTTAAGGACGGCAAAAAAAGTAAGATTGCAAAAAGTGGCGTAGTTTTTTCAGAGACTTCCAAGAGTATGTTGAAATATGAGTAAGGCTAAGAAAAATATTTGCAGCGGAACGATAGAACACCAACCCAGTTTGTTATCTATTCCTTTCATATTGGTCTGTTTTGTATACTTGTCTAACATCACAAAACATTTATAAAAACAAAAACTAAAAAAATGAACTAGGAGAACAAACACTTCACTCGTGTACGAGCACGATCGAGTTAGAGGCATTCTTAACATAGCAATGATTGGTGTATAATACTAATGGGAAATAAGTTGTTTTATTGAGAGGGAGGATTAAGTCCAATTATTTCGAAGCATAACAATTGAACTCTGACTAAATTTTAGATCTTGGCTGGTTGAAATGGAATATTTTGTAAGACAAAACGTTTAAAAATTCAAAAAGTTGGTTCAATTAGTATAACCAACAAAGTTTGGAATCTTGTTATATCGATGCAAAATCGATATGATCGAAACTTGAATTAATCAACAAATATTAAATTACACTTTTTTTTAAATTATGGTATATGAACAACAAAATAATTAAAATTTCAAGAAAAACGTTTACGCTCATCATCGTATAATCGTATCTACGAGTATGTTTTTATTCATACGTTTAAAATCGTTTAGTCGCGTATCGTCATCATCATCATCCAAATATTATGTTTATCATGTCATTATTAGTATTTGCTACATTATAAAAAACTATGCTATATTTTGTGTAAAATACAAAACACTATTTATTGCCATACAGTAGAATGTTTTTGGTTGAATTGAGTCCAAGCCACTGTTAAATTATGATCCACAATTGCAAAGACCTAATAATAGTTTAGATATGATTAATGATTATGTTCTTCGAATAACATGCAATTGCGGACAAGACAAAATACCAATCAGATTTGCAGAACGATAAATATTGCTGGTAACTATAATTATACATGAATTGTTGGGTGTTTTTCTATTGCTTATTATACTTTCCAGAATGTCAAGTTATATTCGATCACTCCCGCGACCTCCACCAATTTTATTGACTACTCTAAATGTGTGCAAGTTTATTTTTGGCAAGTTTTCAACTAAATATAAACTCTCATCGCAACATATACCTTATTATTCCACCAACTATATAAGCAATAACAAGAGCAAGAGATACAATATACAAGCAATGGTATAATAGGAAAATCCCAAGACAGTTCGTGAACACACAAAATGAGTATAACGTATAATATTCATGTACACATAGTTAACGAATCATAAATTTTTTTTTAATGGATTTAGAATATGTATCTCCTCCTCTATATATTAGATACACTGAAAGGTCAATGTTTCTACGTACAGAGTTGTTGTAAAACAACAACAATTATAATTATACCGCCACGTTTTCAAAGGGAAATCACACACAAAGAAATCGTGCAAAGTCATTCGCATAAGGTAATGATGATGAAAAATTCTCATTCAATACACTCGTATATAGGTATTACGCGATGATGGCATGACTGGGTCAATACATTTTTTCGTATCCACACTATCTATACCAATACTGTATAACATATACATTATAAATAATTTTAATTATAAAATAGATGATGATGTAATGTTACGTCTAAAAATACATTAGATATTTTAGATTAGGTAAATTAAACATATTGTATATACGAGTACATACATATAATTCGTGGAAATCCACGCAAATATACAGGAGAACCTCTAATTGCGGTGTACAGAATAAAGCACGCGGGTCTGTTTAATATAAAATCACGTCTCGTTTGAAAGTCCTTCATCACTACTCTTCTTATTCATAACATTCTTGGGTGTCCACCTGTTCGAAAGACCTTGTGTGGTCAATCCTATCTCTCTCTCTGACGACGGAACACGATTTGTATTGGATAAGTTATAGTTTAAATTTATCACAGCAGGAGTTTGTGTTGGGCCAAAAATTTATATTTTTATCTTTGATATTTATTCAAGAAGATCATGAGAGTATTGTTCTCGAAGTTTCGCACTATTATATGAGATATGACGATATTTCGATTATGCAAATCAATAACCCAGACTTTAATTAAATGTTTGTCATATGATAATTGCAATCCAGAAGATGCCGCAAATTATTTTAAATCTTCAATTTATAAACGGCACGTTCTGAGAGGGAAGATATAAATTTTAAACTACAGTTAAAATTAATGGTGCTGTATAGTTATGAATTAAAACAATAGCTATTGAAAATTGGAATAGAAGTTCTTCTAGGTTTTTTGCTATGCAGTACACCTAATAAATTGTTTTTCCTGGTACTACGAGGAATTGTATTAACTTTTTATGAACATTATCCAAGTTATTAGAAAACATACTCTGAGCATAACCATGCATATCATGACGTTAATATCACAAGACACAACAATTGTTGTGACTAACACAAAGTATATTGCTGAAACCATAGCCATGACGTCAATGTATTTTGTTTTTATATAGTGTAGAAACTTTAACCATTCTCTAAACACGCCACTTTAGATACGGTTGTCTCGACCAGATGACGTGGTTAAAATATTATGGTTGGGAACAACTGAATCTACGTCTTTGCAGAAAGTTTTATTGAATTTAATAAATGTTTGTGTCTTTCAAATATTTTCGCACAGCACCATTAGCTCAGATCGCTGCGGTGTAGATTGTTTCATCTCAGATTGTATGCGGTTAAAACTTAAGGATACCACGAAGTGATATCATATATTTAATTGAAATCGACTTCAAATGAATGCCTTATATTTGGTAAATCAATAATACGGTAGTATATAGTTGTTGTTTATGTGATAAGTGAACCGTGCCTTAAAAGTTCGTTTGACACAATATTTGTATGTTCTATATAGTTTAAAGTCCTTTGTATTCCATAGTCGCCAGACTTAAATTTCATGGATAGATTGAAAATTTACGAATATCCTGCTCAACTTGTTAAAAATTTAAAAAATGAAACTCATTACTCAAAGCTCGTGACTTGATTCATAACGACTGCTTTTTAAATGAATATTTATTGGTGAAACCTAACTTATTCAAATAAGTATCCTGTGGCACTATTCTGGTAATCCCCGGGAATAGGAAATTGGGGAAAGATTTTATATGTAATTGCTGTTCAAATATATTTTTCCGGCCTACAGACGAAAAACCTTCGATTTAAATCTTTATAAATTGGGAATATTTAAACTCAAATTACCAATAAAATCGTTTCCCAATTCCCTATTCTCGAGGAATTGCCAGAAACTGGTGAGAACTTATTTTCAATCTCTTTCTTGCAAAAAATTCACAATTTTGGAATAAAATATTACTTGATCTAGTCGTATTTGTAATTGTAGCCAATCAAAATTAAATGTCATAATTTTTTGACAATTGTATCTGTAAAAATAAAACTTCTGTTAAAATAAGTAAGAGAAATCAATTCGAATGGTTTTGTTTACGTATTTAAGATGCCGGCAAATAAGTCAATCAGTTTAGAACACATCCTTAATTAATTTTTGACTCTTTTATGTCACGTGTTGTTATGACAGAAATAATTGTCCAAAAACTATGATAGCATCTGGAAGAAATAATGATAGTGGGATACGCAGTGAACTTCGGAAGCGTCATTGCAAATTTCGAATGATGTGGTATTGCCGGCCACCAAATTGCTTTATTGGTGATGGGCATTCCCATTGCTATCAAATATTATGCGCCCATATCCAGGAAGAACAACAACTATTTTATCACAAATGTTTTTAATTATTGACTATCCCAAGCCAGTAGGGTCGTCGAAAATGCTTTCGGTTCAAAATCTCAAAGTTACGAATTTTACGGAAACCAATTATTGCAAGGAGGCCTACTATGGTTAACATAATAAAATCAACAGTATGCTTGCATAATTGGTTAAGAATGATAAAATTTTATCTATGAATACATTTTAATTTATTTATTTTTAATAAATTTGTTTACAATTTAAAAATTGTAAATTCACATTTTTTATTTATTTATTTTTCTTTTTTCGACATATCGGCATACAATCTTTGACATTTGAAAGCATTTTATTTTCGTCTTTTTCACTTTAATATCATGCTATCTCTTTCTCGCCATGTTAGTTTCATCCAAAAGATAAAATGAAAAATATTCACAAGAAAAAACATGTCATTTTCAACCAATGAAATTTCTTAAACAAAATTGTCGTCCGAGGGAAGAAAAGCAATACTGAATCCGTAAAAAGAGAAAATAAATCATGTTGAGAGGTTACTCATTTGAATGAATTAGGTTCCTCAAAAACGTATTAATTTATTTCACACAAAACTTATTTCGGGAACTTATTTGTGATATTTTCTGTCACATCCGGAAAAATAACATGGGCGGTGATTTAATTATTAAGCAATATAATCTAAATTGTTTGTGAACAAGATTTTTTAATGCAGTAGTATTTAAGCTAACGGCAAATAAGTAAATTAGTTAGAAATAAGTATCGTTTTAAGAAACAGTCTTTGGTTGTTTTCTAAACTGATACTACCGACTTATTAACTTATTTGCTGCCATCATAAATAAGGAAAACCATTCGAACTGATTTCGCTTACTTATTTTGACAGATATTTTATTTTTACTGATAGAATTGTCAACAATTTATAACAAACAATTTTGATTGGTTACAATCGCAAATACGACTAGATCAAAAACTATTTTATTTATAAATTTTGACAATCAATTTAAATTTTTACACGAAAGAGATATTTTAGGTCCCACAAATAAGTATTCGTTTCGAAAACAACCTTATGTATTATAAGTTATGTTCCACAGCAAGGAAATTCATCCAAAATTTAAATCCTTGCGGAATATAAATTAAAACCACAATTTGTGAACATCAATATTTGTGAACATCAATAAACCGGTTGATTTACTTCAAAACAAAACCTACGTTTTACGGCGTCGACCTGTAATAAAATTTAAGCTTAACCCATATTTTCCCATTAATATATAGAGAAAAGTATTGTTATCGGAAGAGGCAATTTAATGTATAATCGACATGATTACGAAATACTACAGTCGACTCAAGTTTAGTTTAAATTTAAAATGTACTCGTATAAGTAAAATTGTTATGATATTTTAACGATTGTTTATTTTATTTCGGATCTGTATCAATTTTGAAGGTTGTAATTTGGAATGTAAGTAAATAAATAGTTTTGAAAATTATAATTTTCTTTTCTTTGATTTTTAATTTTATAATAATGAAAACAAACTAATAAATTCCAAACAAGTGAAGCACTAACTGTTGGCGGTCTGTCAATTTTACTATATGATTTGTTTATGGTTGTAGCAAAACAACACCGTACGAAACGTTGATACAGGAAATGTTGATCTAATTAATAATACTTAAAAAAATTAATAATAGTGCAGAACTAATAAAAGCATACAATAATATTAATAATTAGTAATAATTGTTTTAATAATTATTATTTACCAAGAATATAGATAACACATTTTTATTTCATATAAAGTGACGTGAGTCTGATAGTTATTATTTCAAATGGAATTTGATTTGTATACAAATGAAGATTATATCTGGAATGCATTTTAAGATCGTAGACGAGAAATTTAGACATAGTTGTTGGTAAACTATTATAAAACATAAGATATCATCGAGATAAGAAATTATTGGGCTTCATAAAATGCAATATTTTGTAAGAATACTATTGAAAATCAGTACTACATGCTGGCATATAGTAATCAATGTAAAGTTGGTATCCGGGAAATTAAATCTAATAGCACAACACTGACTATATGTTACAGATCGTTAAACCAAAATATACTAAACGTTTCTTTATTACATTTTATTTGTTTTTATTTGTTTTCGATCACGAGCTAGCTCTTTATACTGTTGCAAGCAACCAGAAGATGCCAGAGCGCTCACTACGCCGTGGAGCCATCGTCGCCGACAGCGACCCCTTCGTCTACCGAAAGGCGACTCTTCCTTTTAAAGATCGCTGTATCATTCGGTTTGGATCAGCACGCAGAGGACTGAGACAGCGCACTCGCTGTCCGTTGATTTCATGCACGATATCAGGAATTTGCAATAAATTCCTGATCTCGTGGTTGAAACGAACTCGGTATGTGCCATCAACGCCGCGTTTTGGGCCATATACACGCATGATTTTCTCTTGAATGTTAGAAGCCATCTTTCGTAGTCATCCGTCAAGTGCGAGACCCATTACATTTTAAAGACATGAGAAAAGCTTCTTCTGAAATCTGAACTAAGTTCAAAAAGATCAAACTCTCCATAGATATCCTAGTGCACTGTATCTAATTCACTACTCAAAATCGTACCCTAATTCATTACTCAAAAATAGAAAGCATGTAAAATTGGGTTTTTGCGACTTATTTTTGAGTTTGTAATATTGATTTCTGTTAATCCTGCACCAATAGACCATAAAATATTTTATCTGTTTAGAAAAAACTCGTATTATGAATTCGTTAGTCAGGACGGGAACACAGGAAGTCCACACCTTCTTCTCTCCGTCTTCATTTTTCGAAGTTGGCTATGTTCTGAATTTCGAACAAGTGGTGATTGCTGGGATAACAACGTCCAGTGAGCATTCTTAAACTTTTACACTGATTTTACACAGACATTTAATATTCGTAGCTTTGTATTTCTTGAAAGGATGCACGCATTCAAGTTCTTAGGTCCGTAGCAAGAAATACATATACAATATGAAGCACTTTTTATGTTTGTCTTGCCACGAACCTATCCTCGATGGTAAGATGTTAGTTTAAGATATGTATTATAGTTAGATCTTAATTGATGGTAATGGGTGTACAGTTTCATACTCTTTGTCTTATTGATATTAATTTAGAGACCAACTTTTTGTGCCAGATCTGTAAGCTGCTGGGTTTTTTGCTGTATCTCCGTTTATTTATGAGTCAGGAAACATATATCGTCCGCGTAATGCAGGTCGATGATTTGGATACTACTGGATGCCATTTGGAAATTTATCACTCTATTTGGCTCTGTAAGGGCTTATATTGAACTTTATTTGTGTTCTTCATCTTACTTCACAAAGCTCCAATTTATCGATGTTATACGCTTGATTGGTTTCTCTCTCAATTTGTCCTCTTGATGTTTCCGTTAAAGTTTTGATATTCCATTTTCCGATTTGGGTCCGCCGACAACCAATGGTTGATATTTGTGGTTTGTGTTATTTCTTCTAGTTTTCATTTCTGTAATCGTTGTAATTCAGATTAATGAATGATTGGTCCATTAAGTCTTAGTTTCCAGCGCTTAGACTGGCCTACCGGTAGGTTCTCATTTCGTTCGATTTTGCATTTTCTACTTTAATGTTTGTTGTCTTAACTGCTTCTGTCATCCTATCCCCCGTTAAAAATTTTTAAAATATGTCTAACAAGGGTTTTAGCTGGTTTAATGTCCCAATGAAGATTTTGAACTAGGCTCTCGACCAAAATATTTCCTTGATACCCATGTGACTGGGTGTTCAGTGAAGTTCGATTTCATTCAGATTGGCCAGTTGATATTGTTTTCAAACAGTTCGACGAAACAATGTTGATGTCAATAGTACTTAAAGTAGTTTGACTGTCCTAAAGTATTACTCAAAAATGGAAGCATTTTTCAGCTTGGAAGACAATATCGTATATACCAATGAAGATATACATATATAATTTTTGTTTAGGATTAAGCAAATATTTTTGTCCAATTTATGTTACACCTTTAGATCGTATATCAAGCAGCAGTAGATACACAATCTACTCAATTCTCTAATGCACATCCACAATGCCCAGATAAACGAGCCTTTGTAGGTTCTGTTGTTTCTCCCTACTATATGCACTCTTTATTTAATTTAACAAAAAAGTTAATTTTTTCGTTTGATTGCCAATCAAAGGAATATTTACTGACTTGAGGCAATCAAATAAATATTAATTATGAAAATTGCTTTTCAATTGATGTGCAAGATCAAAATATAAAAATTACATAAATCAATAACAATACTATAATAAATATGTACCATATGTCCAAATGAATTATGTCGAAATCATGCATAAATAATAAATTAATATAATTTTGTAAAATACATGTTCAGCATTATGCATTGAAAAAAAATTACAACAATAATAGTATTGCAAAATTGAAAGAGCTGAAAGTGCTGCAGTACATATGGAGGAGTTTGGCGAACAATTTTTATTCTCGATTCCACGAATTAATTTAATAATAATTTTATTAAAGTGTAATTCTTTTTCAGCGAATTGCAAAACCCTTGCAAAAATCTATACAAAAAATATTTATTTTATTAGCATTATAAAAATAATACATGACTGTAGGGCATTTTAATACGTGGCTGTCTAAATATCAATCCGCGCGCACAAAGAGATTTTAGTTTAAAGTGGTTTTTGAAACAATTGAAAATAATTCGAAAATTTAATTTATTTAAGTAATTAAATTAATTTAAATATAAATTTAACCGATCGGTACCGCATATTCAAATTATGAGTACATAAGTTTTTATTCCCAAGAATTTTAACCGGATGTTGACACTTGCGATTTGCGTTATATTTTATATAGTGGCAATGTAATGTACAAAAGTGCGGATAGATAAGTAAATATGGGAAGGTTTTGACTTACTTATATTATATATAGTGTCTATACACAAGTGTATACATTTCGTGTACAAAGGAAGTCACAAAGGCTGAAATAATTTTCATTATCTTACCAGGCCACGTACGAGAATTGAAAAATTATTAATTCCATATAAAAATGTATATTTAATTAAATTATTATATGGAAAAAGAATAATTATGGATAGTGTGTATGTGTGGGAGCGGTTTTATGCTAAAACGAACAGCTGTGCTCTATTGATTAGAAATTTATAATTTTTCCGGGGAACACAAATTGTTTTTGTATTTCGTCGAATAATACCAATGCTCAACCTTAAGTTTAATAAACAATTTAAATATTCATACATACACTTGATACAGTAATGAGTTTTCTACAAGGTTGCTAGTTATTAAACACGTCAACCGGAGGCTAAGTGGCACATATAGTTGGCAACAACTTTATCGTCAAAGTTAATTGGTTGGAAACTGGTTAGGTTTCATGACTCTAATCATTGGTTAGTCCGAATCCAAAACAGATTACATAAATACTAAAAAAGATATCGTCCCTACAAGATTTAGAATGAAGAGAGGAGCAGACTGATACCAATTGATGATAGCAATATTCGAAATTAAAATCTTCTCCACTAATAATAAAATGCAGTACTAAGAAAAAATAAGGCAGCGGACACCGTTTATAATTATTATTTCTCGCAGTATTAAATAATGTTATGCGTAATGATAGCATAAAACCAACTAATTACCAATGTGGATCAAATAAAATCAACTGTAAACTATATTTGTATTCTGATAACACTTGAAATTAGTCGCAAAATACTTTTATGAAAGGTACGACTTTGAACAGAGGTGGACCAATAGAAATCAAGTACCACTGGATCTTTATTGAGGTTTGGTTTAATCATTTAAAGTAACATGGGAACAACAAATAGTATCAGCTTTCTATATTATTATAACTGCAATAAGTAATTCACAGTGGAACCTTTGAAGTGGAATTACTTGTTTGAGATGATGCGATTTATCCACCGAGTGTGGAGCAATGCAATATGAAGATGGTCTATCTAAATTGAACCATATTTTCTCAATTCGGCTGCCAACGGCATAAGGTACGTTAAAAGCAAACAGTACTCGTATGAAATATTCAAATAATACTCTTTATCGCACTGAAAACGAATGGTATGAACTGAACGATTCTGCAAAGATTTTGAAAAGTAAAACCGTCACTAAATCGCACTGCTGCAGTTAAAGCTTTTTATATTGAAGCAGCAGATATGGATTACAATAGAGAAGGTATTTTCATTCCTGGTGCACTTAAACTCACAGTTGAACAGCCATCTTCTATATTTCTTCATAATAGCCTAAATAGAATATTGAATCAAAAATAAAAATAGATATAGACTAAATAGATGTCTTGGTGATGAACTTCAGATATGTTACCATTGCTGATTTGGACCGCTTGTTTTGAATTTTAAATTTATTTAAAGAAAATTAATTCGGAGAATAATTTTAAATGTAAATCGTAGAAATTCAATTTGTATTTCAAATATGTAGATTTTGCAGATATTCAGCTTTGGTGGAAGCAAATCTTTTCCTGAGAAAAGTATCTTGTATAAAAACAGTATTTAGTCAACCGCAAACACAGCATAATTGTTTTACCTCTGGAATCCGTTAAGGTGCCGAAGGTTTCCCAACTCTTTCTCAGCGTAATTGTATTTACTTTACGCGAATTTCGAAATTTAAAATTTTCTTTGGTGTTCGTACACGATCATCATCCCATTTTAAAAATTATATTAATTTATGCCACAGTTAATTTATGAATTGTAAAGTCAATTAATAATTACCGTGCATTATGTAGGCATCATTTCAAAATTGCATTAATAACATACTTGCCTATAAATTCATTTTACATATAAAAATTCACCTGTGTGTAACTTAATGCATTATGTCAATCGTTTAGTCTGTTGAATATTTGGCAAACAAAATCACTGTGCCGAATCTACAGTATTTCTAAGTAATTTATAAACTGTCAAGATTTTCACTGTATGAATATCAATTTATTTGCGTTTCGTTTGCCAAATCAAACCGCCCAAGCTAAATGACGTAAAAAGCATTTAATGGGATACACTTCGGTTGACAGAAATAGATACAAAAATGGACAAATATTTTCTATTTCATATAATTCTTTATAACACATTTTCCCAGATTTTATTGACAAAATGGAAATTCAAATAAATGAAAATAGAAAATTGTTTTTAATTTCCTAGAATTGTTTTCACTATTTTATGTCTGTATCGATTGGGATTTTTTCTACTCTGATATTAAAATATAATAATACTACGAATCGGAAGAATATTAAATAAATTGGTAGTTCTTGGTAGCTGGTATACTATGCAGTTTGTGTGGCAAGACTTAGAGGTCATATATAACAAGGTATAAACTATCTCTATACTGTTAGGGGCGACCAGCCAAAAACCCACCTTTTTCACAGTTTCAAATAATACTTGATAAATTGTCAAGTATATTGTAACAGTGACAATTAGTTTATACCTTGTAATATCAGGAGGAGGTTAAAATCTTTTCAACCATATTAAATTGGTATGGTGAAACGAAGTTCTAATCGTCTTTATGAGATCCTCATATACGACAGGTTTTGTAATGATGTGGGTTATCAGCCCAGGTATAGTAGATGCACAGCATTCGTTGTTTGCCATGAATATTCGTTAGGGTTGTTGAAGTTGATGTAAGATCGAGCATACTCCACGATCTTCTATACTATTTGGATTATCGGAGTGGATTCACTTTTCGTGCTTGTCACGATTTGAACATAAAATATTTCTATATAGAATTTAACCTGACGATGTTATCATTGGAGCAGTTGTTTGTACGTGAAAAATGCGTTTGCCATGAAGATTTTAGATATCACTAATTGATACAGTGCTTTAAAACTTTACTGGCTTCTCATCGCGTTGTTTGTAACTGGCATAAAAATCGTCTAATTCTAGACTGTTAAATCGTTAAAGAGTAAACTGAACAATTTAAATACATTGTAAACTGTTCCTAATTGATTATGCAAGGTTGTGCACCAAAGCACTTAGTTGTATTGGAACAGTTAACTTGTATTTTTCACCGCTAGGGTTCATCGTGAGTTTTCAACGCTTTAAAGTAACGTTCAATTTAACATCTCCGAATGTCATATTTAATTTTGTACGTATTATAAACATATTTTATTAAAACAACAAACTGTGACGATAAATTAGTTATACCTGTTGCACTAATAATAACAAAATCGTTTCAAACACAACCCTACAAAAAAAATCGCGTATCTCAAGTTGTTCGCTCTTATATAATTTGCGCGAATACATAAAATCAAGATAACAACTCGAGGGCACTTGTATTCAATTAATACAAAAAATAATATACAAAACCTAAAGTAATGATATAAAATTACTTAATTGTCATTGCATATGGCAAATATACTCGTATATAAATAGACCAAACAATGAGTTTTATATACTCGGTAAGTCTTTAGAAATTCTAGGAATTGGTTCTGCGATGTACATACGAGTATATACATTATTTATAAGCTATCAACCAAAAACACAACATGTTTTCTCTGTCAATAATTGTGTGTTGACTCGTAAGCCGTAACCATATCGCCACCCTCTGCCTGTATCCAATGTACAACGCAAAATAAAATTTATCGTCAACAGGTTAACATCATAAAATGTAGCGCGAATCAAATTAGAATATAAAATTAATTTTTAATTTGAAATAATTATCTTGTTAATAATTGTAAATAATTCAAAGAATTTTAAATCGATTTTTGTTTCGCTTTTCCTAATGAATAATTTGAATAAGTGATTGTATTCGAAGGAACTTTTTAATTATTTTTTAGTATTTTATAATGCTTCGAAGCAATAAATTAAAACTACACTCAGGTGTGCAAAATATGAGACACGCACATTTTATTTATTTTTACAGTCTCACGGCCACTAAACGTGTTGGAAAAATTGACAATCTCGGGTTCAAGTTTGAATGCGGTCTTTTACTATAAACTAACACGGTCATAACACTCTTTTAGCGACCTACTTTATGCAGTTGCTACGAACGGAAAATACATGCGGTGATACATTTTGAACTCATCTAGCAGAATCAATTTACATCGTAACTTATAGGTTTGATTATACAGTCATTAGATCAAATATAAACATAAATCCACCAATATGAAAGAAAATGGCAAGGAGTGATCGTAGAAAAATATATATAGAAGACATTCTCGTGACTGCCGAGTCAGTGGCAGCAATTAGAAAAATACTCACTTTACACCAATGTGTAAGAAATGTCACCGAAAACCTAACTACAAACGGCCAACAACTTATTAAATGAAAAGAGTTCTTCGAAGAGAACTGCATAGATACCGAACTAATTGAGGTGCTTCCAGATGGAAACTATAATGAAACTATAATGAAACCATAAATAACCATCCACCAACGGAGCGGGATGTTACAAGAGCTATAATGAAGCTGAAAAAAAACAAGGCCGCTGGAACCCATAACATACCAGCTGAATAACTCAATAGAGACGCATTTACTACTGCAGGAGCACTAACACCACTATTAGTAAAAGTGTAGAATACTGGGAGAATTCCACAAAAATTGAAAAAGGGCTTAACCATAACGATTCCAAAGAGAAGAGACTTAAGAGAATGCAAAAAACTGGCGATGCATCTCCATGCTCAACAGTACAATGAAAGTATTAGCAATGGTCATCCTGGAACGAATCTTACCAACTGTGAACCAATACATAAGAAACAAACAAATTGGTTTCTGACTAGAAAAAAGCTGTACAGACCACATCAACACAGTCCGAATTGTCGTCGAACAATCCAACGAGTGGAACTCACCGCTATATCTACTCTTCGTAGACTTTGAACGCGCATTGGATTCCATCAATAGAAGAGCGATCTGGAAAGCACTATGTGAAATAGGTATCTCGAGGAAAATAACCGAACTCATCCGAGAATATACTGGGATGCTGGAAATAAAGTTGAACACAAAAGAAAGCAGAGTGACACATATACTACAATACACAAAGAGTTAGACAAGGGAGTGTACTATCTCCTCTACTGTTCCTCATAAGACTGGATTATGTCATGCGCAAGCTAGAAATCACATCACCAAACGGAATTCAGTAGGAAACAATTAGGAAACTCAATTATCTCGACTACGCAGGCATGCGACATAAGCTACAAAAGTTATCAGAAATAGTACAAGATGTCGGAAGTCGGACTCAAGATAAACATAAGAAAGAAAAAGGCCCTTAAAATGCACACAAGCATTAGTACACCTCTTCACATCTACCAAGACACAATAGAAGAAACACCAAGAATGTTCAATGCCTGTGTAAAATCAGTACTGCTGTATGGCTCCAAGAGTTTGTGAATAAATGCCTTAGGCTATTGATCAAATGCTTCTGGGCGAATAAGATCACAAATGAAGAATTACTGCGACAAACAAATCAAGTGGACATTGAGAAAAAGATTAGGAAGAAAACTGGAGGATACACGGTGAGAAAGACACCAAATTAAATAACCAGGATGTCATTAGAATGGAACCCACAAGGAAAAAGAAAAGTTGGAAGGCCAGCAGTGACTTGAAAAAAACGAAGCAACACATCTTGGAAAAACATGGCAGAACTAAAGAGAAACGCCTCAAATAGTGTTCGATGGTCCAGTCCTATGCTCCTAAGAATGAAGATAAAGGGAAAAATGTAAGTATCAACATTAGCTCATTCGATTTGATTTCTACAATCTGTTGTGCGACTAATTAAATACTATCACAATTCCTCTTTGAGGTTCATGAAAGACTATAAATGAAGTTCTTATACAATATCATCCACATTACCAATTATAATCAGATAAATATTGAATTTGCTTCTAGACTTTATTCCGATTAGAACTCATTACTAAAATAGTGTAGAAGTAATTTTATCTATGAACCATTTAGTCGGTATAATTTGTAGGAATAGCGAATTTTCCAAATCTGATTGGGGCTACATGTCTAAAAACTTTAGTTAAAACATTACTATCTATGACTTAAACGCCATAAACGGCCCTAACCGCGTCTCAACTGAGACCTTACGAACCATTAATACGTACTGGTACACATTGAAGGTGGTCACCCCAACGAATGCTTTTACACACAATCGCTTTTTGTTTCATCCGGTGCATGTTAATTTTTGGTCAACGGAAAGAATCGAACTCGAGGCCGCAGCGTAGTAAAAACTCTGTTAACAATTAAACTACAACCCCAGGTAGATGGAAAAAATGTTTGATCGCCGATAGAGAGAACCTTTCAGCGACATAACTCACCCTTGCTTGAATTAAGAAACCTTTAACTAGAAGATTTTTTTCTACAAGAGAGAGTTGTAAAAATGCGCTACATCCAGACACGTTGTCTTAAATTATGGTTTCGACATTTAATTAATAACCCATCGTCTTTGGAGTTTTAGAATTACATCAAATGACAATAGAAGATTATGTAGCGATATGATTAAATCCGAGCTGGTCCTACCCTCATATTTAAAGAGTAATTACTACACATTCTGTGCAAGTATATTTATTTTAATGTTTTTGGAAAGCTGCAAGGAAAAGCAGAATTTTTTTTACAAATAACGATACATAAAATAACCTTTTTGATACATTCAACAAGATACCATATACAAGATACCATTCTACGTAGAATTTCTCATGTAAAGAACTTTTAAATGTCACGATACAGAATCTTAAGAAAGAAGTTTACCCATCAGTTAGTCCAACACCATTACCAGGAAAACCATTAGCCGAACAATAATTTTAAGAAAAACTCTTTGCAAACAGTCAACAACATAACAAGCAATATCTCACACATAATTATGTTGCAAAAATCCTATAGTAATTTAAGATAATTATATAAACATACAGTTCATACAACTTTTTGAAAGCTTACAATCTTGTCCAAATGGCAGAGATATGATGTACAAATTTAAAAGGAATGTTCCACTCACTAAACCAAGAATAATGTGCGGTTTAGAAATAGCCAATTAAATGTGTCTGTAGATTAACAACCGAAACGAAAATTTTCATATCTCTACCAACTTGAAAATTCAAAATAGTTCAGCACAATATTAATGAAAAGTGTTAATAACAAATGTTATAGTTGTCTGCCTTGGAGTGTCTCAGTGATAACGCAAAACAAGCAAGAACAGTATCGACAACGTCCTGCTGTTGCTTAGAATAAGCCATAATATGAATACTAACCGTTGAACTACACGAAAAACCATGTTTTAGAGTATATACATTTTCACGTGGAAAATGTACGAAAACCACGTTAAACGAGCCTTCAATAGAATACAATACATTACCCGACACCTGCCTTGAAAGTACGTTGAGTGGCAGAGGACTTTTGATAACCCTTGCAGCATGTAATTCGAATTACAGAAAACTTCATTCAATAAATGAAGCCTACTCGAAGAAATCAACTCATTAAATATGACAACACAAAAACACATAAAACAAAAAAAAACAGACAACACATCAATTAAATATCAACACAAAAACATGGTCTGCTCAAAATATAAGATCCAGAAGTTTACCTTAACTGTTAAAATCAACTTACTGTTGATACTACATCTGAATTGTCTAGAACCCCCGAGAGTGATTTACACTTGCTCGAATGACGTTGTGTTAGTAGAGTAAAGTGTAAACTAGAAGAGTTAAGCTGAGAAGTATATCTATACAGCTAGGTTCCGCTTATAGAGCATTGGCATAGCAATATCATGAATCGTCCGATCTGTGATTATTGGACCGAAATAGAAGCAGTTATATAAGAGTACAAGAGAAGAATTATTTTCATTAAATTAACCTTAAAAGCTGAACGGCTCATTTTTGTATATCAATTAAAATATGAACTTTTTATGCCAACGAGTGTTAGAATATAAGCAGAAATAATTTTCGTTGAATTGTTTTTCGATTAATTATTTTTCCGTTAATTGCTTTTCCTTTAAATAGTATTTGTCATGTCTGTATTTTGCACACAATATACTCGTAACCTCTGGTTACAGAACAATATTTTATTTAACTAATGTTTAACAACAAATTCTTATATAACAATTTTTAATTGTTTCGAGCATTCGATTGAATATGCGGGGGTGTTTGTATTCCATTCTACGAAATTTGTATTGAATTGTTGAAAATTTAATTTCGGATATTTGGAATTCCCAGGAAATCAAACTCTATGTATTGTTGTGTTGCATTGACACAAGTTATAGTTTAAATTTGTTTGATGATATAAAACTATAATAACATTGTTACCAATTTATGTGAAAATAATCATACCGCAAAATTGTTTCTATATCAACTTTATGGTAGTGTGCTTTAGCTAGTAGACCATAGCAATTTAAAACCGAACTTTAACCAACTTGACTTATTCGAAACTATATAAACGAAATAATTCCCAGAATATAAGATAAAGTTCATATACGTATATAATTAGCAACATGTTTATGGTTGTACGTATATAATCTAGCATAGCAGCAGAAATATGCATGTTGTGTGTGTGTATTTATGAATTTCATGCTAACAACATAACCTACACATATAATTATATAAGTTTTTTGTCATTCTAGATTTACCAGTAAAACTGATTATTATTAATAATAATTACAATTAACCGATATTAATGTTGTAACATACTTTTCGAGACGTGTATATATCTTGACCCCCCACTTACCCAACCATATAACTTTTCCAATTCCAACGAACAAAATATTAAAATTAACAATCGGCATCCTTTCTTCGTAGAAATCGTTTTAACACAAAACATAAAATAATTGCGATATGGTTGAATGGTACAGTAAAAAAGATATCTTGCATTTTATTATGATACGCGAGATCAACCGCGTTATGTGAGGGTTTAGATATATTTTATTGTGTTGTAGTATTTTTGCAAAACTGAATACATACTCGTACTATTGAATCATCGCCCATAAGAAATGTTATAAATTTCGATTTCGAGCGATAAATTTACTTTCTGATGAAAAACGATCGATGAGTGTTTGCATATTCGCGCGACGACGACAACACGCTTTGTGCATACTACGTATATTACGTACGCTTATATTGTGAGTCAGTTTCATTCGAAATAGAATGTGTGATTTCTTTGTTGGAACCACAACAAACAGTTATAAATTTATGGGTTATGTTTGATTTTGCCGTAATGACTTACAAATAGCTGGTGTAGCGTAATTGATTTATTATTAATTTTGGAAGTGTGTATATTGCAAACAAATGTTTCTAATTATAACGATATGATGGTTGTATTGCAATTGTCATTCTATTCGTTATCATGACTTGTGGTAGAGACTTAGAGAGATACAGCCAGGTATATCTTATTATGGGATTAAGATTCACTTACCACAAAAATCACTTTGCCAAGATAAACCTTTCGATTTTAATTACATTTTATGAATATAGCAAATTTTTGAGGTCAATATATACACTAGTAATGTAAATAAATTATTTTAGCTATGAGATACTACCCAATTTACATGTGTGGATCAAACCCATTGATCGTGTATGAATCAAACCCATTGTAGTGTATGGGTGTGAGACAAATTAGTATGGAAGCTGCTTGTAACCTACAGTTGAAACATTAGAGAAAAGAACATTGTGTGAAGTATACGGCTCAAAACACGATTGTAATGAGTTTTATTTAATCACGGGGACAGGAATTTAATCCCATTCGAATTGCAGATAGAATTAGATGAGACACGTATATTGAAGTGTTGGCCGTATATATAAATTTATATATATATATATATATATATATATATATATATATATATATATATATATATATATATATATATATATATATATATATATATATATATATATATATATATATATATATATATATATATATATATATATATATATATATATATATATATAATAACTTCACACTTTTTTCCCGATAGTCTTCGAAGCAGGAGAGGGAGCCATATTATTGGCACAGTTTTTGATAAAAATCGGAGGAGTTCCATCATGCACAAAATTTTAATTCACATCAGAGCTTGCATAAAACATTCCAGAATATAGATCGATTTAAAATACAACAAATCAAATTCTGAAGTAATTCAAATAGTAAAAGGTCATGTGACCTGAAATAGCGCATATATAGAACGGTATAACATAGTAAGAAAATCAGAAAGCCCCGAGATTCAAAAGGTTATTAGATACTCTTTACAAAATGATCAGGGTTAGATCAACGGTACACATTAACTGGATTTACAATCACCGAGCATTACTTAGAAGAACAGCGAGTATAGACAGATAAGAGTGACAAGCATTTCATTAGAAAGAAATCATTTCACAGCAATCAATACGCCTCCATCTTCCAGCATCGTAATCAGAAGGTAAATATTATTCTCAAACTTGTAGTCTACAGTCGAGTATCGGATGGTCCAATACCTGAACTATATAAAATAGACATCAAAGCTTTAAAACTCGTTTTCTTGCAGGCGTTAAGTTTGAGACATCAGCTTTAATTGTCTTGCCTACACGGTCCAGTACGCGTTACAATTGTTAAAGTGTCACACCATAACATAACACTTTCCAATACATCACCATGGATGAGATTCACAGCAAATATATCAGTCCTCCAATCTGTCACGATTCAACAAGTCATAATCCAGTTAAAATCGTCAAATCTGAATTTTTTAGAGTCAATTGCATTCGGAAACATGTCAATTTTCTTATAAATTCGGTTAGTTACGAAACAATTTACGTGCTTTGGGTTTATAACGAACGAGTAATGTTTCAAGAAACAGAACGTATCAAACTTTATGGAATAACCTCGCAGATACTCTAATTACAGAACAACAATCCACATAAAAAGATTTTATTTGTTTTAATAAACAATTGGTTTGTTGACAAAAAGGCTTTGTTTCTGAGATTTCCACATAACGATAATATAAGCTCAATTTAAGAATAAGGATTCAATCATTGAACTTCTATATGCAAGAAGTATGGGGTTTCAAATGAATAAATATAATAAAATTATACATACTCGTACATACTAGATTTTCATTTTCTCGTTTTTCTTCTTCGGATTTTCTTTCAATTGTTCGTCACGAGAAGTAAATTTAAAATATTTGAGATGAAGAAAACGTTTTGAAACTTTTTTTCCCCCCTTTGCAGTTACATACCTGAAAATAAAAATAACATTATTTATTTTGTTTTAAACATATTAAATTTTTACGTTAATTTAAGTTTTATTTTATATTTTACCAGATCCCATAGGAACAGAATTTAATTAAATTTTTCATTCGCAATACTAATTTAAAATAAAACTACATAAGTACTCGTACATACATATACATAGATGTTGAGTATTTACAGGATGGAGAATTTTCGTACATTTTATGAAAATTTACGAAGAATGTTATTTGCTACATTTGCTTAATTATATTCTCAAATAACATTTAAATTTGAATTTTAGCAATAATGAATCAAATGATTCTCTTGCTTAGATCTGATTCTGAGATGAAATTGAAATTTATACTTTCGTTTACACAGTTATGATTTTTAGAGAGATTTGAATACTTCTATTCAAACCTCGCAATTAATTGAAATATAAGAGAGGAATTTTTGAGGATGTATCTCGATGTGGAAGAAACGTCTCTGCAAGAACAAAAAAAATGTTCTTAACCGTAATATTTCTACCGCATTAGTTGATAGAGACGAAATTTATCCTCTAAATTCTAAGTACAATATAAATAGCAAATAAACATTTATCAGCAGAGTTCTTGATTACAGCTCCAGCACTGTTCCGTAAAGATATCCTATTTGCAGATCCTATAATCAGAAATCCTATTTCTAAACTATACGATCTGCGCAACTTATTGGTCACTTATCAGCTGCAGAGGAAAATTTCGAGATGATTTGGGGATTATTCTTAGCACAATATAACAACCCGAGGTTTTTTGTATGTAATTATAGTAATTTGTTGATAAGTTTGTCCAATAACGAAAATAATTGTTAATGGTTCGAATGAATTGTAAATGTTAACATGGATTAACATCCATTATAACAACAAATAACATTGAGGAGAAAATAATAATACTTACAAGGTTATGATTAACAAAAACAAGAAATAAATTTAAATCGGCTATTATGAAATTTTTACAATTTCGTATATTCCGATCCGCCGCGGATATTCCTATTATGAATTTTTTTTCATTCGTAAAATACGAAGATCTTAAATTCCGCCGTATTATGAAACAAAATGGAAAATACGTAATCGTATTTTACGAAAATCGTATGTCAAAATACGACTGCTGTATATAGGTGAAGAATATCGTATTTACGAAATACAAAACACATTTTTTTGTAAACATTAAAACATTATTTAATTATTTTAAAATGTAAGTTCTATAATTATTGTATAGAAATTGATTAAATTATAATTTGGATCAAACTTTTCTGGTATTATTTAATTAAAAGATTTGTTTTTTATTTTAAAATAACACAAAATGTCAAACTTCATTGTCTTAAATTTTACGGTCAAAAATACAATTTTATAATAGGAATATCCGCCGTGTTGATGTTTGATTTTTAACATAACCTCACTTTTAAGATGTGTTTAATATTTTTTGATACAAACAAAAATTTAAGTAGTCAGCTAACGTTTAATCCCGCAATTGTTTAAATCGTTGATCTGTATATCTATTTCGTTTGTTTTATGCAAAAACAATTGACAGTTTGTGCTTCACAATCAACGTGCTAAGGTTTATCGTTTTTCGAAATATTGAAAGCATGGCTGAAAATAGACCATATTGGAGATATTTAAGTGATGTCGAGGTGCCAAACTGGTCGATGAAGGACATACACAGAAGTATATTGTATAGTACTTTTTATTTTATTTTTTATAATTTGTAGGTTGTGGATGCGATAATTAGAGAGTGATCATTTCACTAGACACCCTGAATCATAAAAGCCTTAAAAAGAGTTTATAGTTCAGGTCAAATATACCCTAAAAAGTGATAGCATTAAAAAAGCGGCATAAACTTACAAGAAACATCTTATACAGTTTTGATAACAGGTGAGTCAAAAGTTAATTTGCATTCAAATGAACAACGGATTCGAGTTAAGAGAGTAAAAATCTGCCTTCCTGCTCATTTTGATTGTTAATGAGTTTTTGGAAATGAGTGAAACAAGCAATGAACTTAATTTAGCCCCGATCCAAACTCGATCGAGCACAAGGAGGCCGCATTAAAAGCACAAGGGACATAATACCAGCTCTCAATATTTAATGTTTTAATATGTGGTACATAAACAAATATACAATGAGTATCACGTCACAGAACTGTTGCAACACGACCCACATCATATATACGAACACAGTGCAATAAATATCAAATCCAGTCACATATCACTCGTGCAACTGTACGAGGATAACATAATTCATCCAATATCAACAAATGCAATTAGTACTATGTACTAAGAGTCGTTTTGAAACGATAGTGCGCGGCGTACATATTTTTAGAAAACGTAATCTAATCGAATACATTTTACAACCGTAGTAGAAGCATCAACCTCAATAGATATGAGAAGTATCGAAAATAAAATACAAACACCAAGCACACTGAAAATTCAGCAATGAATAATAAATTAATTTGTATACAATGTGGTTTCTGTAGTTTCTGCAACTTTTTATCGATATCATGATATGAATTCAAAAACAGAAAATCGAACTTTTTGTTTGCTCGTTCCATTGTAATAATTTTTTTTTCAGAATTAAAAACTTATAAATTATTTAGGAATTATTGCGCAATTTATTGTTAGTTTTTATCGAAGTACGATATCAATTAAATCAATCGCTTTGCCCATCATAAATTGAGATTAGCATAAAAAACTTCGAAAGCACACTAACAAAAATTCTATTTTCAACTCTCTTACGAATACCATAGAACCAAAGTAATGTCAAAAATAGGTATGTAAGAACCTATTATTAAAATTGTATTTATCATTCATAAATATTCATAAAATTTCATTAATAGAAATACAGAAGAATAATAAAGAAAAGACAATTCGTTATTATTATAATCGTGACTATAGCACATGTGCTAACACCTTTGTGTAATTTTCGTATTCATAAAAAGAATTTCTTTAATAGTTTCTTATAACCAATCAACGCATTCATTGAACTACATACTATGACGATAAGTTTAAGGTTATGTGATAAAATGTTTGCAAAAAGAAAAAGTTATTGCGAGACGTCGATTGAATAATTAAATATTCATAAATCGAAATATCCGGACATTTTAATATTTTTTCAGTATTCAATTTATTATTCAACTCACTTATGTCGAATGCAATCGACCGAAAATATCGATAAAAATTTTAATTTTTTTGATTAATTTTTGGAATTTATTTTAGACATTTATTCCAATCGATTTGATAAATATTTAGAGTTCCACATAAATTTTATTTAAACATTATCTCGCTTTACAAAGTTTATAAAATAGAGGAAAACCTTCCCTGTATTGAAGGCAATTACTCTTTCAGTAAAATAATTATCTTTAATTTAATAAATAAAGAAACCACTCGGTAGTTTAAGGTCCATTTTTCCAGATAATTGGGTAAAGTAGCTCATTTTTGTACGGTTCCATTGTGTGAATCATCGGTTAAATATATTATAAAAATAAAGTCGAATTGTCTGTTTCTCATCCCGATTCTTCATTCACTCAGATATTCAAATTTAATTTACAGTTTCTAAGAAGACATTGATAGAAATTCAAAAATTTTCCTACATAAGACCTAAACGCGAACGAGTAAATTACGGGTACCAATACATAAATCTAATCTCCGACAAATGTATAAATCTAATTACCAAATAAGTTTTTGTCCAAAAAATATGCTTTCAACTGAATGTTAACACTAGAGAAAGTACACCCGCATTCTGCATAATGGTGGCATTTGGGGAGTTTTCACTTTTCATGACAAACGACGATTTAAACTTTAGAAATGTAAACATCAGTATTTATTTATTTATTTACAGTAATTTAGTACGGGCACATAACATTTTGAACTTACAAGCTCATTCATAATTGGCGTATCCAGCACGTTGACTTCTCACTAAAAAAGTAGATATCTCACATCTTGATGTACTGGATACAAAATATCTTACTAAAAAAATGTAGAAAATCTCACTATTTAGTGAGATAAAAAATTTACAGCTATATTGGTGAAGTACAAAAGAAACAATTCATCAATTTAAATATAAAGAACGAAAATCAATCGGAAATTCGCAATGAACACAAATAAATTCGATAATAGTATGTATAATAGAATAATATGTGTTTTATATGACAGCTTAGTTAAGACCTAAACCCAAAATAAAATATAGATTGTACATCCAGAACTTGAGATAATAAATAGATCTCAATTGTATGTGTAGAATCCAAATTGGATTTGTAGAATCCAAAAATATATTTGTATATAAAAAGGTTTTAACAAACATAAATTTTTTATGTAAGTTTGTCGAAATATGCTGCATCAAAATCAGCCATCACATTCCAACTCTATGTTTTTTCACTAGCAGTCATTGGTCAGAAGTAGTAATCCTCTTTTATTCTGTTCCAAATTTTTATTTGTGAAGATCATTAACAACATCGACAATTTGCGGTTATTGGATGTCATAAAACTGTTTTACTGTCCCGAAGTGGAATAAAATTTATTGAAGGTTCGCAGCATAGTGAAAATGAATTTAAATTTCGTTTATATATCTATAGTTATGCTGAGATATATCAACAAAGCACCTCCATCTTTGGGCACAGTAATATTATTTTTGCTCGAGCCTATAATAAAAGCGAGAATCCAGAAATACATATCAACACACTTATTTCAACGACTTTTCGAAGCGCTTTGCCTTTAGACCTCTCATTCATCAGGAAATAATTGTTGAAACCTTCTTAGAACTCTAAACTTTTATGCAGTTACCAGCTTTCACACATTTGAGGAAAGAATTACATCATCTACCCGTTTTGTGAGATACCTCTGCATTTAAATTTGATTGGATGATAAAGCTAGAGTTAGTATCACTGAATTTAAATCATAGATTTCAGTAATAAAATTTGTGAAAACTGTCACATTTAGCTAACAACTTGTGCAATGCACTAAACATTTATTTTTATATGTAGGAGGCAAGGCAGCGAATTTTAAGGAGTATCATCAATTCTCTCTAAACCATAAAAAACACGCTGTCTATAAACTGAGTTGCCAAAAAGGTAAACAGGTAGTAAAAATCTGACAGAATATCTTGTTTATATCAGTTTTTAAAACCGCAAATGGTTATACACTAGCACCAATTACACCTCTTTGGTCTAATGTCTACTTTATGATGTACCATTCCAAAAAGGAAAGAAATTAGGACCAATCATTGCTCGAAAATGTCAAGATTGATCCTAACTAAGAATGTTTTAATTTCAAAACTAGACAATACCAGCATATAATTATGAAGAAAACCAGAATTGTTCACGCCCATGGACAACATGTGAAATACTCGGGGTTGTAATAAGGCAAGTAAAGAAATATAAACCATAGTAACTGTACAGCAAAGGCCAACCACCTTAAAGATTGACCTCTGAAAGATATTACTTTCATCCATAATATTTACAAATGATTTTTATAACATTAAAGTGTTGATATTAAAATTAAAATTTAATTTAAAAACTATAAATTAAATTTGTTTTTATTTTTGTATGGTTTGAAGACATGATTTATATTACTTTATTAGTTGCTGTTTACAATTATCAGTAACAATCATAATAATATTTTTATGTAGCATTGTTCGATTTTTAAGAATTGTTGATAATAAATCAATATTTTACATTGCATCTTTATGTAATTTTAAATATTTATGTTGTGCGTCGTGCTACACAAGAGACGTATCAGCTAATGAAGTGATAAAATATACTCACTTTCATGGGCTTAAATAACATAATTATATACGCTACAGACTCTCGGCTTGTTAGGTTCTATCACGATTCAGATGCCGAATACAATACAATCTCTCAATAAAGCAGATTACTTTAACTAACACTACACTTAAATAACAATTTCAGTAATAAGATTTAATTCATGCTTATAGCAATTATAACTATGCATGATGGAACGATTTTTTTAGTACCATTGGTTGGATTTCATTTAAGGTTTAGATGTCATTGTCAAGCATGGATTAGTGGAAGATGGCACTAGTATCTGTTCAAAGTGTTTACAAAAATTATTTTTTGTGAAACAAATAGTTTGCTCTTACTTAGAACTTTATAGTAAGCATGCTTCATGAAGTATAAGCTCCAAATAGTGATTTCAACGATTCGACTAAGCTCATCTCAGACTGAAAAATAATTTACACAATAGTAGAATGTTATCCAACATTGTATTTAATACTGAATATATGCAATGAAAGTTTAGAAGCTGGGAGATTTTTTTTTCTAAATTTATTTTTCTAAATCGACAGTGCTTTGTTAAATATGTCCAATTCAGTCCTAATAAATCAGCTACGAAGGCAAGCAGCTTATAAGAGATTATATTACCAGTGATATATGGAACTTCTTTTATAACTAGGAAAGTATCTTCATTCAGTAGATTTATTGATGTATCACAATTATTGTTAAAAATGCACATATTTGAACTAATAGTTGCTTTCCAGTCGACCAACCGCTAGTACCCGCTAATGAACCGCTAGTAATTCGTTGTGTGTCTTGACTAAATAATCCATAGTAAATTTAACAAAGACACGCAACGAACTACTACCGGTTCACTAGCGGATAATAGACGTTGGTCGATTGGAAAGCAACTATTAAATCCAATTCCGGTAATCCATAAACCGGTTAAAAATTGTTTTATCGAATAACTTTACCAGTAATTTTATTTTATTACCGATAATTTTTTTGTCGTTTTCTACAAAATATTACACTTATTGCTATTTTTGCTGTAGGGTTTTAACCGTCAATAATATATAATATCGTGACATGGTGAAAATATTAACCATCTAAAGTATGACATAACAGTTAGTTTCATGTAGAATGAGTTGACGCAACACAATAATGGTGAGTCAGTTTCATTTAAATATTCCAGTTTCTATCGGATCGCCAATTATTATTATTATATCAACTGAAACACTTCAATGCTAATCAAACTTAAAGTTGAGCGATGGATACATCGATGGTGAATGGTGATCGTAGAGTAAATTTATGTAACAAAGTTAAAGTTGACTGTTTAATCAAACAATTCATCACCAGCTGCGGAAAAGCTTCGATTGAGGAGGTAGTGAAAGATAAATACCTATAGCCCGAGTCATTATGCTGCTTACGAGCATATTTTTAGAAGGATAATAATTTGTGTAAATATTTTTCGAAAATTGGCAAACGGGTTTTGACCAACTATTGCATTTCCTAATTCGAACACTGAGAAACACATTGCAATAGTTGGTTTATGGAACACTTTAATATTTGTTTATCAGTTAGGTTTCATTAATAATAGTTTAATTATTGAATTGCAAAAATTAATTATTTCAGTTTATGACAGTTATTCCATTAACCTTTTCTAGTTTCTTTAAGAAGTGACTTTAATTAGTAAAATTGTTTCGTTCGTGGCCTGATAACTTATGATATAGTTTCGAAAGTGTGTACAGACGGCGCAGCGCTCAGTAACTTCTAATACAATTTTCTCATAAGTCTATATAATGCTCCTACTCCCTATAATACGACACACTTTTTTCAGACGACACTGTTCAACTATAAATGTAAGCATTTGACCTCTTTGAAGATAAGCAACTTTGTTGCAGGTCAGTTATTAACATAAGTTATTATAAGGTAATTCTCATTTCCAAAATTGTTACCAACAGTGACCTTTTCGCCTTTTAAAATGTGGCGTATTTTCAAAAGACTATTCCACTTAAAATTTATCCGATTGTTTATTATTATAAAACTTCGAAATGAAAACAGATTAAAATTTAATCCGCAGCAATCAAATCATAAGCTAAAATCCACCCAAACATTTTTTTTTGCAAAGATTAAAGATTATTAAATCTGTTCAACAGTCAATTTTTGAATTGTTTATCTGTTCGACTGATCCCGATTGTTATCTTTAACAATATTGATTATTTTATATAAACCAATCCTTTTGCCCGCGGTGATGTATAAACACAAATCGTCTAATTAATAGGATCGATATAATATTGAAGTGGGCCGAATGCATAATACATGAAATTCAATAAAAGGTACTCGACGAGTACTCAAAAGCCCTATTTCAACTTTACACAACTAGTTTTATATGGTTTGAATGATACGATTCAAGTTTTAAATTAAATATATGTGTGTAATTAACCGTGACGTAAGCTCATGTGACTTGGTAAACATAATTATTATATATTATTAAATACGAGTCTATATTATATATTATTCAAATGTTTTGGTTTTCGAAATACTACAATACTATAACCGCACGATTATTATAGCACGATTGAGTGAGGAGATTCTATTTACTTCTGCCGTTGAGAAAGTTTTTCAATCTATCGTAGATGATAAAGATTGCAAGTACATACCAAAAAGCTATATGGTTTAAAATTTCAAGAGAACTTTTCACCAGTTTGAACTGCTTACAGCTAAATATGGTACTATGTCGGCTGGCTAGCAACTCGAATTATAAATAAAATCGCGAAGTGTCATAAAAGGGAAAGTTTACAAGCAGTGTGTTGATAACATACACGAAGCTAGAAACATAACACACAAATAACATGTATATTGTCATATTCATTGAAGCACATTTTTCAGTTTTCATGGACGTAATCCAAAAAGTAGATATAGAATATTATATTTAGATCGTTTATTGACAGCTTCCAAAAATCTAATCTATCTTGAGAAACCACACTAACACCTTTTCTTCTTAAGTTTCACATGGTTCGAGTTACAAGACGTTGAGACTACAAACATAGAGTTCAACAGTTAACATGCATTTAACCGGCCTAAAATTAGATACAATAGCTAAGGCTACCTTCATACATCGACCCCATCATATTAGAGAAATTTTGTAAACTTATAAATTGGGCGGTTTGTCCATTGCATAAGCTGATTCAATTATTAATGTATATTATTAGAGGAAGAGGATAAAAAACTTAACCTACTTATAAACCTACTTTTGTTTGTATATAATCTGGCCATAATATAAACTTAGTTTTGGAATTTTTCCAAACGTCTTTATTGAATCACTGATGATCTTTAGTATAATTATAAATTTAGTGCCCATATTTTTCGAAGCTTTTAACAGTAGTTTGGCCGCAAACTTTTAACCACTACCAGTTTGTGTTAGAGGTTAAAAGTATTTTGATGTACCTGCCAACCCATTTTTTTTTTGGTATCGGTAAATTTGAAAAATGACATATTTTAATCTTGGCTAGTTTTTGTAGCTCATTGGATGATTTATTTTTCTTCATTTTCTTGAGGCTAGCTGTCATCCGCAGATTTGTTTCCAACAAGGAAGAAGTATTTATATTTCTTCCCCTCTTAGAAGTTTAACGGTAACCAGAAAAAATTAGTTTTTCTTGAGCATAGTTCACACTCTATTCGATTAACTGTTACAGTTTTTTGGGTAATAGTTTAAGTACTGCAGTTTGAGATCATTCAAGAAACATTATCGTATAATATCGTCTGAAACATTTGAAACCAACTAAATCGTCCTGACGTACGGTGAAGATCTAATTTACGTTAACCATCTGCACATTGCATAGCGATGTAAACACAATTCTGATCATAATCGGCTAATGAAAAATATTTTATGCAGTCTGTTTCTGTCCTGGGTTAAGAACAGATATAGCCGTAATCACCACTCGATTTAAACGGTTAACTTAATACAAAATGATAGACGTGGGTGAGCTAACAAAACTATTTGAAAATGATTGACGTAATAATTATACATCGATTTTTTATAGTCATTCTTTCAGAAACCCAGCACGTGACAAAACATTACATCCAAGGATTAATTTTTTGTTTTGTTTAAAAATAAAAAATGGGTTAGTTTTTTTTTGTGCCACACATTTTAGCTGGTAAATACATAAACAAAACTTATTCAGCTCGTGGAAATTAGAATTTAAAATTGTTCATCCCTTTTCATCCATAAAACAAAACCTATTTCCTAATTTATTCATGCATGCAAATTATGTTTAAACTCCGAATGAAAATGGGGGTGCGATTAAAAGCTCGGTGTTTAATTTGCATAAAAAACCCTTCACCACGAGCTGGAAACATGGACCACATCACAGCTGATGGATGTTTTTTTCCATAAACTTCTGAATCGATACATATACCATATAACAGAAACAAGCGCTCTATATATTTTTTTCTCTCCATTTGGTTTCGTCATTTTTTATCCCTTGAGATTTTCGGTACAGTTATGACGCTATATAAGAAAAGTTTTTTAACCAATACGTTTTTGTTGTGAAACGAGAGCAAGAAATATTATTGCCTCGTTTATATTGAACTTTTGACATTTTGAAATTGATGACATTTACGTGTATACACTTGTGTACTATATTTGACGAGTGTTTAATATTAAATGAAAACTACTTAAACTGTTTGTATACTTTGAATTCCGGGAGTTCAACTTATTTCATCATATAATAACTCCCATGTAGATTGGTACATATTACTTATGTACATTAAATATTTGAATTAACTAATTGGTTTGTACATGAGTATGTAAACAATATCGAGCAATTGTTTTGTGTCTGGCATATGTTGCACAATGTTGTTGCAAGATGGTCAAAGCATGATAAATATGTTACACTAATGTCATTTTAGGAATTCCTGTATGATAAATAATCTTTACTGCAGTAGTGCTATATGGATGTAAGATGTGGAATAAATCGAGTTTATAATTAAAATTAAACATAAAATAAAGATAAAATATATTATGACGTTCAGTTCACCAAATGACCCAATATTAGATTCGAACCCCAACATAACATCTTCTACCACTTAGAATAGAGATGTGCTTGGAAATGGCCAGACGATTTACGCACAATGAAATTATAACACTATACGCCCTCGCGATATGGACAAAGTCGATCCAAGTCAGACGACAATGCATGTTTGAGAATCATAATAATACGGTATGTATATAAGTAATCGGTGCTTAATAAAAATTGTATGGCCTCAAAGATCAATGGGCTGACAGCAATGATGTTATGATTTTTAATTGAACAATATGTGATAAAACTTACATTGAACTTAACTTATGTCTTGGGGTTTATTCAAGAGACGATTTATTCAAAACATACAGCCTCTTATTTTTAATTATTAAAATATAAGATGACAGGATATCCAAAAAGATTTCGGATGCAGTTTACAGTTATAAATATTTTTAACAAACAGTTCAATAACGTGATAAAGGTGAAATTATCGTCGAAGACGATGAAGCGTTGTTTCCTTATTTTTTAGGATCGAGATGTTTTGTCGTCTCATCTAGGATCCATTATGAAAATTTGATATTGGATCCGAAAGCGGATTTTGCTGTTATGAATATCCGATATCGAAAAATCCGCTATTATGAAACTTAAAATACTAAATGAAATCGGATTTTCTGAAAATCGTATGTCAAACTCCGACTGCTTTTTAGTGGATGAATTTCATTTTGTATTATCGAAATAAAGCAATTCGAAGCGAATTACAAAACGGATTCATGCTGATATTTGACAATTCGATCAAACAATTTCATATAATAAGATAATTCGCAGCATATCGTATTTTCTGATATCGGATAATCCGAATCGGATTATATTATGAGAGCCTCCCAGATCTTTGAAGAGACAGTAATTTTATTCAGCAAATTTTAGAGCTTCCTGTATATAGATACAAGAAAAAAATGATTGCTCTAGAATTGTTTCAGATAGTATGAGAGTAGACTATAGAGATCAAAAACAATATTAAACCGAACTGTTATCCAAATTAGAAGATTTTTGTCGAGTACACATTGATCCAGATCAATATTAATAAACTGAACAATGATGAACAAAAAAAAATAATTAGATTACAACAGAGAATAAGATACACGCAATGATTGAGAAAAAAGATAAATTGGATCGCAATCGAAGGATATACGAGTATCTATGTACAATTTTGATAATTGCAAAAAAGGTAAAAATAAATCAAAATAGTGTGAGTCAATAAATAACGGATTCAAAAATATACGACCTAGAATTTCTTTATACATACCATTCTATAAGAGTTCGAATATTATATTCTTTTAATAAGACGAATATTAAATTATAAAAATTCTAAGAAATTTTTGCGTTCTCGTCTCATGTCTCTTCTAAGAGTGTATATAACTTCTTGTTATGTCTGTGATTGTGTTTCCCTCTACTAAATATATATACATATGTATATGTGTATCCACAGTATATATACCTGTGATTACTAAGAACTTTTCTTTTTCATCAATTCTTTATTGTCGAACAAAAAGAACTTCAAGTTCTTTTCTTATGTATGAATACACAAAGAAATTGGTCTTCTCATTTTTTTTTGTTTATAATGATTCTGTTATTCATCGTATTTCGTTTATAACCAAGAATGTATTCTACCAAAGACATCATGAAGTGCTCAGATATTATTATAGAGTATATTTGAAAATATAAGCAAAAAATTGATCAAATGCTAGGCACTCCGGTTGACAATACGAGTATGTATGTATATATGTACATACAAAACAAATTCATTGTAAAATTTCAATAATTGATTGAATATAGTATAGGAAGGGGCATGTTCACATGAACATACCAATTTGTCCCTTTTCATTGTTGTTATTGGTATACTGACCAACACTATATATTTAGTCAAACTCATATTTTCCATATCTTGAATACTCATCTATATATAAAATTTTGTGAGATTTAATTGAGATATATATCATTGCGTATGGCAGTAACTTAACACAAAAAAGAACAAAATATACGAACAGCAACAACAATCGATTCAGATGAATATATATATATATATATATATATATATATATATATATATATATATATATATATATATATATATATATATATATATATATATATATATAAGAAATAAAATAAATTTTAATAATTTTTATTTTATACATATGTACTAGTATATACGAGTACATTCGTTCTCGAAAGGGCTTTTCATTATCAAAATTTCTAAGAATTTATTATCAGATTCTATATCTCGGTGATATGTATTATATGGACGGGAGGATGATAAATCGTAACGGTTTTTTACATTTTGTTTAACTTCACATTTTATGTTTATGCCGTGTGTCTGTAGATTTTAAAGATATGCCCCTTACCCTTCCTTCCTCAAGAATATTATACAGATTTTCGTAAGTACTGTGTGTGTTCTACATGTTTTTGGCGTTCATCATTTTTATTACGTTAAGTTATTTAGAAATTCACAGAAATTTGAAAATTCTTTTACATATACATGCTGAGAAATAAAGTTCAAAGCTTTGTTTTTAATTAAATTAAACATTGAATGATTTTGTAGATCTTCATCTTTTGACGATCTGATATCTTTTGACCGATAATATTCAATTTATATAAAAGTATAAAGAGATACCAACTTTTATGGTATTTGCGCTTTGCAATTTTTTACCAACCACGTACAATATGGTCGACCTTCAGTAATCAGTTACATACTTTATGGGTTGTCACCTTTCAAATGAAGTAAGTTTCCATAGAAGTAATATTTTTTTAGTCTAAGGCCCTGTCCGATTTCTGTAATAATGAAATAATTTTGACATAAGCGAAATAATATATGTATGCAACCAAATTATTACAGCAACTGCTTGTTATAATTTTGACATCTCTGTAATAATTTTAACACAACAATAATGTCGGGCAATAAGAATATTTTAAATTCATGAAATTAATTATATATATTATATACTCGTATGCATGTTAATAATTTTTATATGCTATAATTTTTATATGAATATAGTATGTTATTAAGATAAATAACACTATATTAGGGTCAAACTCTACTTCAATCATAATTAGGACTTATTAGAGTTATAAACTATTTTAATATCCACTTTATATTAATTTGTTCACACTTTTTAAAAACGTTTTGTAGTTTGAAATTTCAAAATTACTTGTCAATATTATTACAGAATTCGGACAGCAAACGAACTTACATCAAAATATGGAAGAGCAAATTATTTCGCTAATGTCAAAATGATTTCATTATTACAGAAATCGGACAAGGCCTAAATAATTAAATTACTTACAATCCACATAATATTCAAAAACAAAAGAAAATTGTTTATACTCTCATTAGTAAATTAAGGCTTCGGTATTCAATTGTAGTCATGGTGCTTCCATATTTTCTAAAACCTTTGCTCTCATTCTATAATTTCTTATATCATAATGTGGAGCACGAACAAGTTCTTTTACTAATGCGGTTAGCACTTATAGTAAAACAAAAAAAAAGGTCAATTAAATTTGATTGTAAAATATTATACGTTAAATACTGAATAAACCATTTGAGTTCAGTTTAACCAACAAAATAAAACAAAATTTTTCAAATATTTCGGAACCTACTTCGGAAATTTTAAAACAAAATATAACCGCGATGTCAATGCCTACTATTTCATAATAAATATAAATAATTGACTGATGTTACAATATTACTCAACCAACTAAACAATTCGTTAACACCATCTATGCCATCAATTTATTCTATTTGCTAGCTTTTTCTGAGAAGGTAAATAAGTCCCTTGAAACAGCAACACCACTTCCAAATTTTTGATAGTCGTGACGTCCTATACTATACAAAAGATGAGAGCTTTGTTACGAACAGAATCGGTGCTTGGATCATAAAATAATAAAACGAATGTATCCTACTTCCGAGTGGAATTATATTTTGAAAATCTACAAAGTTGTGGTGGATAGATAAAATTCTGCAAAAGAGATTACATTGCAAACGCCTTACTGTTTTATTTAGTAAATCCCTTTTGGTTCTTTTTTGAACCTGTTTCAGTATAAGAGAAATGGTTTAATGGTAAATTCACCACATACTATATACTTTATTATAAGCAATACAATATACTGCCGTCCTACGCAGACCTATAGCAATTTATTTTAATAAAGAATTATTTCCTATAAATTATTTTTCTCAAAAATGTGCTCCAGCGTCAATTATTTGTATTAATATAAATGCAAGAGAGAACTTCAAAAAATTCTAGAATTTCGAAGATTTGCTATAATTTTAGCAATTGGATTATCAAGATTAAGGCGATTTTAAAAACATTATTAAAATAAACAATTTGAGAGATTTTTCGAATTCGTTAATTCTAAGAAGTTGCTGAAATACTAGCATCTACATTTTTGGATTTAGTGGTTGTATTAAAATGTTTTTGATTTTGATAAATTAAATTTGAAATGATTTCATCATATTTAAATGTTCGTGGATATATACCATAGTAATAGTTAGTATAGTTTGCTAACTGGTAATATTACGTGTTGGCATTAGAAACTATCTAAAGCTTTATGAATTTTGTTAGGAAGAAGGCTTTAATTATTCTAAACCATATTGTCTAGGTTTCTTAAAACCAAATGAAATTTGAGTGCATAAAGAACCATAATAGTTATGCTTCGAAGTTTTGACATTTTACCGATGATTTATTTTCTAGTAATGTTTATTAAACTCCGGTACGGTTTTACAAACCTCAAAAATTTTAAAAAGTCAGTTGGTCATACACCGAATTTACGATATTTTGAAGATACTCGATTACTATTATAAGTTTCTAGATTATTTTATCTAGAAAGTGGTTACAAGTATAAAGTCAAATTAAAACAACTTTTACTTTAAACATTTTTAAAATTATTTAGTTTTGGTACTTTACTTTGAATTATTGATGGTTCATCCTGAAGCAAACTAGGTACATACCTGAAATAAAACAAGAACGTAAAAATATATTTTAGTTAAAAAATTTAAACATCATGCTCAATAAACAGGAGATAAGGAAACTGTGAAATAGTTGGATGATTGGAACTTTGAAGATTGGAAAGATAGAATAAACACATGCCTGTTGCTAGGCAAAGCTTAACACACTTAACTATTGTTACTAAAATCGTTGAAGATACCGAATGCAGATGGTAAAAGTTTACAAAACATTGACGCAAGACACAGCCGTTTGTGGTCAAAATTTACTTAATTGTATTTAAAAATATATAAAAGAATGTTTGGTTTATATATCCATTCATAAGATAACAAGTTTTAAATATAAAATATAATTGTATACAACGGGTGCTTGTCATAAGTCTTTTCCCTTTTGATTAACGCTTGAAATGCGAGTGTTAAAATAAACGGTTTAATAAATAATCTTATCTTGTTTGATTTGTCAATCAATATATAGTGCAGCTGCATTTGATCAACAGCTGATGGTGAACAGTATAAAAATGTGGGACTTCAACGTAATAACAATATTTCTTCGACCAAAAATAATAAAAGTAACATTATTAAGGGATCTGAGATCACTTAATTGTTGTAATGGTTATCGTACAAATATTTTTTTAGGATTATATTTTTGATCAAATCGATTCTAGATCTCAACCAATAAGATTACCTTGTAGCAGAGTTCATATCTAAATTCGTCAGCGTGCTTTTATAAATATTCAGTGTAAACAAAAAATACTGAATTTAACACCAGTACCGTGTTTGAAGTTCAAAATAATTAATCTTGTTTAATATTTCATAAATAATAATTAAAGCATAATCATTGTTTTAAGGTTTACAAATAACTTCTAGAAAATCTAACTGATATCGACACTATATAAAGTCAGTTTGAATGATTGATTGATTGATTGATTGATAGGACTGTAGGACCAAGCGCTAGGCAAGATTCCCGGATAACGCCGGGCCTATTCCTACAGCCGTTTACATAAAACGATAGGTAAGGATAGGAAGGTATGTTAGTTAGGAAAGAGCGACCCGGTTACAGACACCATGACAGTCGGTACTAAACTACTATTATCACAAGACAATCACAATTTTAATCTGCTAGTCTGCAATCGCCAATCAGCATTCTCCAGTCCGCAACGCCTATCCGCTCTTCTGTATTTTGAATAAAATTAAAACTAAATTAAAATTAAAATTCTAAAATAAATTTATTAGTTCGCTCAGAAATCTGTAACTTAATTAATTAGTTTTATTATTTATTTGAACTCCCATCCGCACAACAAACCTAATTAGAACATAAGTACAGAACTCTGAAAGAAATTTTTTTAACTAATCGTTCAGGTATCTGAAACAATTTAATTAATTTAGTTTGATAGTTTAAGCCATCCATTACGATAATGTTACCATAATACTGTAACATGCTCATCAGAGAGTCAAAATAGACAATAGGGCGACAATCTTCAGCAGAACCATTTTCCTGTTACATAATTATTACAATAATATAATTTGTTAGTAAAATCTATATCATTTTCACATTATCATTGGTTCTTATTTTTATTTGGATAGGAAGGACATTTCCAATTCCATCATATATATTGGTGTTACCTCAGTAGTTGAAACTGGAGTATTTAGGATTAGTTATCCTGGGGTCTTCTCATCATATGCTGCATATAAATTTGCGTCCCTATATTTACAGATCCACCACCATCTAACGCGAGGGGTAATATTTATTTATTTTATGACCCGACAGCATTTCATATACATACATTCGTGTATAGGGTAAATTATTATACAAATAAATAATTGAGTAAGTTAGATATTACCTACAACTTAGCTATAACGTATTAAAATTAAATCATTTAATACATGTCTAAAAATAAATTTACTAGATAGGAATCTGTAACTTAATTATTATTAATTTTATTATTTATTTAAAATCCAGTCCGTACACCTATCAAAGTTAAAATAAAATTCAAAACTCTTAATTAATTAACTTACGGCTCCTGAATCTGTAACCATAAATTAAATTAATATGGTTTGCTAGATTAAGTACCCGTCAACCATTACGCTGATATTGGATTGGAATATGTTTATCAGAAAATCCAAATTATTCTCTTAAAACGTATTACATTCCAAAATTATGCAACATTTTATTAAAAATAAAATAAACTTTCCTTGTAAACCCTCTCCAACTATAGTCATATTTACACTTATATAAGTAATTAAAACCAAACCTTTTCCATAAATTATTATTATTATTTTTATATTTCTGCAATACAATGTAATTGTAATGCAATGCCCGTATTATGGTCGTGATCAGGGATGTCACTTTACTACAAATGTAGTAGATCCGCTCCGACCTTCACCGTTCATAAATCAAAAAAGAACAATTGATATTGTCTTTAAAAAGCACCCTTAAATCCAAATACGAAACTTAATAAATTGAAATTACGCATGGATAACCCACAGGCACGTATGCACGACACACAGGCAATAAAGCAGGCAGGGACGCCACATAATGCAATGGAGCAGAAGCACCCCAAAAGTGAAGGAAATTAACACCCCTCTAAGCGAACCCTATTCAAGCAAACCGAACACGATCCAAACTCAACATTCAACCAAACATACATCTATTAGTAGCAAATAAACTCTAACACGAGAACCCAATCGTAAGCATCCAAAATACAAACTCTTTCAGAGCACCCTCAACAACGGAACACCAACCTTAAAAAAATAAAAATAGAAAGTACAGACATATCTCAACTGACTTTCAACAAACCGAAATTCATCCAAAAACCCCACATTCCGGCGAATCCTCCAGGCCCCAACAAATCCCACTCGCGTCCAAAATTCCACATGCCAACAGAGGCTCCCAACCGCCACCGCAACTAGATTAACCCTCATGCCCGTCTCAATCAAATCCAGCTTCGAAAACGCCCCCCCCCCCGCGAACCGCAGCAGTATCATGAGTCAAAGAACTCATACCTACAAAAACCGCTTCCGACATCCTTCAATAATCCAACCAAAACATCAAAACCTCCCACCACTCTGCAAAACTGAATGCCTCCAAACCACCACTGCAAAACAGCTACGATCTCGCCGACATCCAAATATTTAGATAGTTCCAAATCCTTGCCACTAGAATCAAATACCCGCCCGACCCATCACAATCTTCCAGACTAAAACAACCCTCAACCGTAATCCCAAAATGTAACTCCGATAATGGAAGATACATACCCGTGTTCTGCACCAAATCTAAACACTCCTGTCCTTCAAAATCCCTGAGGATGTGTACACCTTCTTTATTAACTATGTGTCACACACACGCACCCTTTCGAATTGGAATACAGAAAACAAATTTCCAGAAATTTAAATATTCCACCAACAACTGAAAGAACAATTTTTACGCAAAAAAAAAATTCGCTAAAGAATCTAAATCATGCTAAAGCGGGAACCTCAAAAAGTACGAAAATTTTTGCTAATTTTAGAATCGAGACAATGGAATTATTGTTGATAGATTGGATAAAAGGCTCAATCCAAAAAATATTACATTTAGTACGTCGATCATCCAAACCAAAGCTAAGAGTATTTGCGGGCCTCTTGTCAACTAAATAACGAAGAAACAAATACTTTCCAATATAGTCAGAGTTGGTTCCAAAATTTTAAAAATCGGAACGAAATCCTAAATATTAAAACTTCAGGTGAGTCTGCTAGCGCAGACACAGCTGCACCAAACTTCATTCTGCAAACAATTAAAAGCATCGTTGCAGATGGCCATTTAAGCCATCAACTATTTAACGACGAAACAGCTTCTTATTACTTGAAAATAACGCCCTCGCGAACATATTTGACCACAGCAGAAAAACAGGCTTCCGGCTTTAAAGCAGCAAAAGATTGTTTGACGCTTCTGCTTGGTGGTAATGTCGTCGGTGACTTCAAGTTAAATCCTTTGCTGATTTACCATTCGGAGAACCCGAGAGCTTTAAAGGGTATCACAAAAACAAGTTTACTTGTTGTTTATAGAAAGGCTTGGGTTACTGCCAGTCTCTCTACACGAAATGACATGTTTTCAACATTAGCAAATCTTGGGATGAAGTCAGCGACACCACCAAGTCTGGATCGTGGAAAAAGCCTTGGTCGAATCAGTCCACCAGTTCTATTGAAGATGCAGCTGAAGTACAAACTCAAATCATCAACATGGCCAAAAAAAACTGGCTTCATAGATGCTGATCCGTCTGAAGTAGAAAATTTATTAACCTAGCAGGATAAATGATGAAAGTATTTCATCATCTGATAAGATTACATTACATTAAAGTATTCAAATATACAATGAAAAAACATGCCGGCAACGTAAAAAGTACAATGTATTTAAATTACATTTAGAATTTAAATACATTGTAGCCCGCACCGAACCAACATATTCCCTCATTACACATTTGAATACTTTTTAAACTTACGTCGTTTCAAGTAACGTTAAACTTTTCAGGAACGCATCCACGACGTAAGTCAAAGATCGCCTGTATATATGTATATGATAATCTACGACGTAAGTCAAGGATCACCTGTATATATGTATATATAACAACTGCATAAAATATATAAAATAAAAATAAACAAAAAATTCTCTAATAAACATAGGAAACAGAATTTTGATGGACGAAACGAATTCTGTTATATACATAATATGAATACCTAGGCATTTAAATGAGACAGTCGTGTGTAAATTTGCGTTTTCAACAATCAAATAATGATGTATATACAACACAAACACAATCCAAAAATTTATAAAAATAAAATGTAATTCGCCAATTACATTGAATATATTAACATTTTCCTACACAACGATCGCACAATGGCAGTGATCGTGTTAAAATTTAAATATACAAAATCCCTACTACTGTATGTTTTGAAAGATACATAAACCAAAATATAAAAAAACATCTAAAGGAAAGGGGAATAAGAGAATTGTATGAAGAGCGATGTGCTAGACAAACGAAAGAAGACGAAACATACAAAGCATGCGATCGCTTTCAATGGAATACTGTGGTGTGCGTGTAATTTGAAAATTGATGTACATAAGACACAAAGACAAATCGTTATATATTACAAATTACAATATTAAACATATAACGGAGAAACAAGAACTGAATGTAACACAATAATACCAATACTTGTATAAAGCATTGCCTGTGAGATGTCAATGCGTAATAGCGTATGGAGATGTAATAGTATCGTACAAAATATAATTAAATACTACACAACACAATATAATATAATTTATAATGTAATAACAATAATAATAAAATATAATATAATAATATAATAGCGAAAACTCATCTGTGATCCGATTTAAAACCACGCACACACAACAAACGAATTTATTTTATTTTATTTAATAACACCGAGAGGAAAAAAACACGTCCACTCGGTGTGAAGATCAACACAACACTCATATAAAGTCAGTTTGAATGAATTAAAAAAATCATGTTCTACAGTTCATTACACACAACATCCATCTTAGCCAGATAAAAATCCCTTGAACTTCTCAAAATTTACATTTAAATCAGCTCTTTGTTGGAAATCTCATCGAATGTCACGACAAAAGGTGACAAGATCGCACTGTTCCATTAATTTCAAATCAGAACAGAAAAGCAAGTAGTTGATGTTCTTCGAAATCAGAAGAGTGAATGGCTTCGAAATCAGAAGAGTGAATCAATTCAAGCGAAACTTCAAGTTTTTGTTCATATATCGTACTTAGATTCCCAACAGTTTGTATTTGAGAAGTTTTGTTCAAGGAGGACTGCTCAACTTTTAATAAGTGAATCGAAAAACGTGAAGTGTCGTCGTGGTTTTCTCAAGTATGATGCAAAAATCACAAATTGAGTTTGAATTATCGAATTTTTCGATATGTATGTGCAAACTGGCTCAGTCGTTGGTATAAAACAAAATTTTGACCGCCCGTTGGTATGCTAATCCAATGGACCGAACCATCTTTGGTTGGAGTTAAATATTATCTGAATGTTATATTATCGAGTTTAAATAAAATTTTCAATTGAAAGCTCCCGAGTTTTATATTCATAGATGTCGCTGGATTCATTTCGAATAGGTGGATTATGTAACATTATATGTATAAATATAGATACATACCGATAAGAAATCTTATTTTCTACTGTCAATTTTATATCTAACAACAAGGCACCAATTCTTGTTATTTTAAAATTATTATTTTTTTCCGATGAAAATATAAAATTTTGTTATGATTGAATATATTTTCCATTTAATCAACATTTAGGCAACCTTACATCCTCCTTGTGCTTCAGCTGTCTGCACCATTTTATTGGAAACGTGTACACAATATTATACAAATAATAGAAGCCAAACAAATGATTAATTATATTTCGGAGAACTATGAAAATAAATGTTTGCCACAGTGCCATTTTACACCTTTTTGCTGCTTCAGCCGTCGCCGCCACCGCTGCTGGCACTAAGATCCCAGCTGTTACCATAACGATATTATTCTTATAATTCATAGAATTTCTATCGAAAATTTTTGGTAATTCGATTCATAGAATTTGGAGCCGCACACAAAAAGATTTTTATGGAGCCGAATAAATGAAGTAAAATTTGTGTTTTGTTTCATAACGACATTCACTTCCATACATACGTATATGGATACGAAATATACACGTGGCATCATTTTATTATGTCGAGAACTTAATTCTGCCAATTTTCGACACACAGAGGGACGTAAACAACGAAATGAAAACATAATTTTGTATTTTCTTGGAAGTACGACATAATATACATGTATGTATGTATGTACATAGATATCAGATGAGACCCATATATACACGTTGTTGATGAAGTCGACTCTTTTCTTATTTTACGCTAACGTTGTATATGCGTATGTTTATACACAAGTTAAATACATATGTATGTGTATTCCCGGAAACGATGAGAGGCGCACGAAAAGCATATTTTATTTGAGTATGTCTCAAAGGTAATGGGGAGCCTTAAAATTATGTATGCAATGTAATTACACAGTGCTTTATAAGATTTTGAACATCTTGTTTTTTTTTTATTTGGGGAAGGGGATGGAAGGTATTTTATTGTTATATAACACGAGTGAGAGAGATAAGGATTTATTTTCTACGAACCCCATCAGCACAATAAATTTATGAAGAGTAGAAATTAATTCGACGAAACCGATTTTTGTGTTGTTGCTTTTTTTTCGATCGATCTGATTCAAAGAAATTATATAGGGGGGGTTGGAAAAACTGTTTTTGCGGGGGGTTGAGTACCCTAAGGTGAATAAAATTTATTTCTGGGAAATAAACTATATATTTACACATACAGCTAGTTCAACAGTTCTGTATATAGGTATATTATAGTTATCTATAACACAAAACCATCGTTTTGTTGTTGTCGATACGTCATAATTGAACCATATGGCTGCGTGTGACATACATATTTTCAATTATGTGTGACACACGCAAATACATAAATATTTCTTATTTACGTTACATACAATTGAATAAATAATTTGTTACAGTATTTTTTTTTGTGATGATGTGATTTTGGGATACCGCAGAGATCTTATGTATACGAGTTTATGTATTCAAGATTCAAGTGGATGATGATAGAATAAATATAGTATTTTTAGTACCAGTATGTGTGTAAATAATATCATCTTAAAGATACCGATTTTCGTATTATGGTTCGTTATATTGTATTTTGGTTTCTTGACACGTTTCTTGTACTTATATAAAACTTTTATATGATCCGTTCGTCTTGGATTGGTCAAAGTTTTTCTGTTTGTATTTTATTTGTTTAGGATTTTGGTTTTTGTTTCAAAACCAAAAACCATTTCACACTCTCCAAATCCTTTTAAATATTTTATGTCATACATTTTTATCGTATTCAAGTGTAAAACGCTTTAATTTGTTGCTATTCGATATGTGACTGAAATTTGTAAAATATTTATAAACTTGTTGTTTTGATGTATATGTATGATGTACATCGATTGAAAGTATGAATTGTAAAATTATTGATATAAAACGATATCTGTTGTTCGAACTTTACAAGCTGTATCGCACTTGAAAAGGCAGTAAGATGCAAGTGAATATTTTGAAACTATATAGTTTTGCGATTTGTTGGCTTGACAATTTTATTTCATAAATATAACCTATCTTGCTGAATTGAAAGCTGTCTTGTTATTTCATGGGAGATATTTTAAAAGTTTTCATTAAATTGGACAAATACTACCCTACACCACATTTTATCCTGTAAATAATTCGATTGGAAATTGAAAATGACTAGAGGTGCTAGTCTTATTCCCATGTAATGCAAAAATTAGTGATCATACCTCAAGCAGTTTATTATACAACATCGATTTCTTGATTAATTGGAATTACACTATAGTGCCTCTCTAATTAAGGCGATAGGCCCGATTTGCGTATATTAATTGCGCAATACATTTCTCCATGCCAGACTATAGAAGTGTTCGCCAATAAATAGCTTAAGCTTAGTCAGAGCAAAAGCTAACTTAACCAATATGTAATGTATGGGTTTGGATTTTTAGAGATTTAAGTTGTAACTACACGTTTCAGGAAGTTCTCTTCGAGCTCTCTTTTTACTCAGGATAAGTTAACTGGTGAATAACAAAGCCAGGAAACGAAAGTTGCTGACGAGGTTGGTGTCATTAAAATCAATAACGATAATGCTTCGTTTGAACTTACGTAGCAAAATTTATATATGTTTAAACCGTTCAATGAACAAAGTGAAAGTAACATTTTAGTACTTGAATACCCTTGTCTTGTTTATTAACGTTGTAAAATACTTAAAACCGTCTATTCATATGGAAAAATGAATAATGTTAGTTAAATTTTACATGGAGTGATCGTTCATCTTCTTCCATCAGATGGAATTGTCAATGCAAATCGACAATTAACCTCATTTGCATTGGAATAAAGGGCAAGGCGCGACAGAACACCCCACACGTATTCGTATAACTGTTTACAAGAACATATATAATTTAATGATGAATCAAAACAAATATCATTATATTTCATAATATTCAAGTTAATTGTCATTAAAAACAAAAAATTATATTATTTTTCTACTTAATCGGTCATTAAAACAAAAACAGAAATGTCTTTAAGGTAAGTACATAAGTATATTATATCACATTTCCATGTATCACAAAAAATGTAGTTTTTAATTAGAATAGAACCAGGTGCGCTTGTTCGTTAACCAACATGAGTTATTCGATCAAAGTAATAAAATAACTTGTTGGTACGTACATACGCAACAAATATACACAAAGCAACCCAGAGTACAAATGACTCATTCTTGCGATGTTGCATGCCATTGTGTATGACAAACTATTTGATTTGAAATTGTCGAGAGTTGTAATAAACCGGATTATTGTATATACCTATACGGTTTACGGTAGACGTCAATTAGGATCGTGTGCTCGGAAATAGACTTAAATATGCGAAATCATATGTTTGTGTCATTTTAATTTCGTCACCTTCTGTAACATACAAACAATTCAATGTCACATGATATGAATACGAGTATGCTAATGAGATGTATACAGATATAATCAATGAATGAATGAGATAATCGGATTGTAATAAAACACATATTATATATAGAACGTCATAAATACCTAAATACGCTAATTGAATTATTAAATTATTTAATTTCATTTACGTTATCAGAAATCTCGTAGTTGATTCCAATCAAAACCAATTGATTTTTTACTCTCGAATGTTAGAAGCTATTTCTCATGCAACATGCTCATCCGTCAAGTTCTCACATCCGTACATTTGTTAAACACTAAAATATTTCGATTTCAGAAGCAGTAATACGTCTCTTCATCCAGCAAACGTGTGGCTACTACTACAATAAAAACATCGCGTCTTCATTATCAAAAACGGATACTTAATGACAGGATAGAACATTAAGTATATTTAGATCAGAGAAATGTTCGCACTATGTACCGAGTACATCATCAATATTGAGACAAAGATTTTCATCCTGATTCCGAATTGAGTGGACCGTAAATCGAACACGTAAATTTGGCTCTTTGGTGGTGTTGTACTTTTAAGCCAACGTCCATGCTTTTCACGTTTGCAAATTCAGTTAGTTGGCATCTAGCAAGAACATCTTTATTTTTGCTTCATAATAGATATATAAGTAATGTTGCTAAAAAGTAAGACGAGACGTCTCATCAAACCAGTAATTTTGAGATTTGTTTTCACGCGACACCCATAAAATAATCATTTAATTATTACTGTTGACATTTTAACAATTGAGAGGTTGTTAAAAGAGGACACTCAGCTTATCAGCCCGGTTTTGGTTACTGTGTGTATGAACACATTTGTAATTCAATGATAAACCCTAGATTGCATTGGACGTACTGACCAAATTTGAATAGGAACGAGAAGTGAAGTGATAAAAAATGTGATTAAGTCTACTAAGGATCGTATAGGTGGTAAATAAATTCATAAACCGATTGATCTTCCATGCTATATTATTACATACTTTGTATAGATATGCAAAATTAAACAAACGCATCAATTCAAACAAACACCTTCTCAGGTTTGAAACACGAATGTAATACTCAAGGAAATCTGTGTGGTTTCTAAGGATATAGTGAAATACAAATAACATTAACAACTAAGAAGTTCTATAGATAGTAAAAAATTTGCCCCAAAATTGCACACAAAACAATAAAGTTCGACTTTTGTTTTTTTAAAATGGTGAGGCCAACATAATCTTCTGTTGGATCGCAACAGAAGGAAGTAATTCACCAACCAGCTTCTATGTGAGCATAATAGACTGGGATGGATCTGTATACATGGTAGAGTGAGTAAAGAATATCTAAGCAATTAACAAAAAATTGGATTGTACGTTTCTTATTCAAGGGTAAAAGCTGAAAATAAAAGTGCATAAAAAGACAACAAATTGGATGCCTATATTTCCAATATCTTTAAACCAGGGTTTTTCCGTCCCAGATTTCTTCGAATTTTTCGGAGCCTGATATATAAATCTAGCTATATAAAGATAAAGTGGAAGGCGGCTAGCAAACCCTATGTCTATGTTTACAAACTAAATTCCAAGATATGAGCTTAAAATATATCATAACAATTTTGCACAGATACTCGTAAAAAGTCTTCAGTTAATTAAATACATGGAATTGAAATATCATCTTACCGCACCTCCAATCATCCTCATCATTCAGTATACTGAACTTCGATTTAGTTTGCGTAGGAACATGGCAGACATGTACATGAAAAAAAATACATTTTCCGAAGCAAGAAAACATCACAATTTATAAATTTATTGATGTGATGTTTCTGCCATCTTATTCTAGGAAATCTACCTTGATGGAAATTTTTCATTTAATTCTAGAAACCATCGTTACACAACAGAAACAAAAATATTGAATTTTAATTTCTAGCGAATTTTGTCTTTTTTTGTTCTTGTATCTCCTGGATTAATGTTTTATCTACATAGCTTACAAGTATGTAATTATGTTTGTATAGCAAAAGTCTATATGCGCGAATGAGAGAAGTAGATCGAAATTCTCAATTTTTAGTTGATTTTATTTTGATAATTTTTTTGGTTTCTCGCAACGACGTCGAGCACACAAAGTATAGATATGAGATCATACCGAAACATGATTGAACATGTTGATTACTTAAAATACCGAAAATAAAAATTACAAAATCCGTTTTATAGCAAACCGGTAGTCACATAGATATAGCATAGAGAAGGGTACATTATAACCCTGCCCACTTTTGCATTTACGTCAATAGATAATATATAGTACGGCTGCTACCAAATCAGGTTCCATACACACACACACACACACACACACACACACACACAACATTGATCTAATTAATTTTCTCGTGTCTAATGCACGAATATCCTACTTAATTTTAATTTTATAATTATGAATCACAATTTTTTTCTTTTTGGATAGACTTCAAGCCGCCAACGAAAAAATTTCTGTCTCAAATTAAATTTATTACATTAGTGCTGTACCCTAAAAGATGCTGTGTGTGAATCATACAACAATTTGGAATAACGAAGAAAACGTAAAGACAAAACGAAATATTTATTAAATTGGTGGTTTTGCAGTTCGTGCATTCCTGAAGTTGAACCGGTGAGATGACGTTTCATGCACAGGTGTGTGTTCATCCATACATCATATACTTGGCTGAGTGTAAATACACGGACAAAGAAGGTACTTTTGTAGAAAACCAAAACGTTTTTTGTTCTGGCGCTTTTTATAACATTTGGTGGATCAAAAATAAGCAACAACAAACCTATTTATGCGAACAACATAAAAAATGCAATCATTTTTATTTTGCGCTGCTTCAAACCTGTTTTTAAGATTATTACTAAGAAAATTTTATGTTTTGTTGAAACATAAATTTCAACGTAAAAACCAAAACCACATAAAACAATTTTTGCTTTATGTAAGATTTTAGCAAGCACATACAACTGGTAATGATTGAAAAGATGCGCTTGGAGTCTTAATAATTTTTACGATCGATTTTTGGTTGGAGACGATCTATTATACTTGCCAACTCGTATTTTACCGATGGCGGCAGTTAGACGGATGCACGTTGAATTAATTGGCAGTTTTCGATATTTTCTTATATCTCTTTTGCTCTACAAAAATGCTTGATGGGCTAAATTAACACATTTTTTGATAGATTTGAGTTTTTAAATGTGCGTTTTGAGTAATGTACATGCATCTTGTCTGTTCGGTCACCGTTTTTGTAGAAATATCAATTAGTATGCAAATTGACTCTATACAATTTGATCTGCGTTTAATCGTGTTTCGGAATAGGTCTTTTTCATTGGTGCGTACGAGTAGATATAATAATAGATACGTTAGATATGTTTAAACTGCTCTAACTACGCACGCAGAATAACAAGGAAAAATCTTCCTTTCTGGAAATACATTGTTACTAATCTGGCTAGTTAAAAAGTGTCGCCCGCTTTCCCGCGCATTTCTTTAATAAGCTAAATTGCCGCATTTGAGGAACAAAAATCCACACTAATCTGGCCGCAAATGATTCGAAAAGGTTTTGACTATTGCTGGTTTCAACAAGAAGGTGTGATATGCCACACTGCAAGTCAAACAATTCAGTTTTTACAAAGAAAATTCACTGAACGTTTGATACCAAAAAAAGTGATACTTACTGGCCACTCCGATTTCTAATTGGACCCCTTCGGATTGTTTTCTAATTGAAAAGCAAAGTAATTCATTTCTATTTCACGTGAAAATAAATTAAATTTTTGGAGACCGCGGTAATTATTTGATTAATAAATAAATATTTTTTTGACCGAAAATATTATTGCTCGTATCATTTTTACCAGACTCCACGCCACTCTCGTAGAAAATGGTGCTTTTCCAAAGTGATGAATGTTTACATACCGACATAAAAAATAGTGCACCCGTTCCATATTGCTTTTATTTCAAAATGCAGTTTAAGTGGTTTAAACTATCGTTTTATGGTTAAAGACTATATTCACTCACTGTAGACAAGACCCAAAGGTCACATAATTTGATTCGTAAACTTCATTAATTTTCCTAAATTCGAACTCGTGGCCAAAAATGAAAAATATTGGATAGAGTAGTTGGACACAATACTAGCACGCACTTCGGCATAAACCATCTACCAATGAACAGAAAAGACAGTATATACTCTCATTTCTAACTAAAGGGAAGGCTAACAGTATTAATAAATTATCTTTTAGAAAATAAATTTTCTATGAATAGTTGTTCTTAAAATTTGACATGACAATCGAGAATTTCATGATCATCTGCACTTAGATTATAAATCGTAATGAATATTAAAGCGACTTGTTATGACGAATTAAACTCATGTAATAAAATTCATTAACAATAAAAATCTTACTATAATTTCTAGGAAACACTGTGTATTGACTACATTGGGAATCCAGCAATAACGCTTGTTATAAAGCGATCTATTTGGATACAATTTTATTTACCTCTCTAGAGATAATTTTTTGTATGGATAAGCAAACAAAATGTATTGTGGTATATTGTATTTGAATTCCTATACAGTTTACCTATATGTTGTAGATAATAATAGAAAGGACAAAGTTAAAACGAAAATTTTTATGTCTTTTATTTGTCTTCATTCCACCTTTTGTGTATCGTTTCATACTGGCGCGCAAGATTCTTACATTATACATACATATATACCAAAATGTTTAGGTCTCATAATTTAAATACACAAAGTCATAAGATGATTCACACACACACGAGTACCATATACACCCGTAAAGTCGAAAATTTTCAATACCATTGTCGTCAGGTAGTTAAATCTCAATAAGTTTAATTGATTTATGATATCACACACCATACATAAATACTTAAGTTGTTAATTTGGTTTTAATTCTTATTTACCAAACTCATCATAACGTACATATAACACACAACCAATAATATAGTATTTTTTGTGTTCGGGGTATTGTAAAAATTAATTGATACTCGATTATAAATTAATTAATCAAGATTAGTTATAATCAGCTTGTTAAAGTGCATAGTAAATTATGGTTTGATCAGTGTTCTTCTACTGTAACACAAATATTAAGATGTATTTCGATATTGATTAATATACAATGAAATGGTGACTGAAACCTAAGACATCAATATAGGTTTCATTTACGAGACAGCTTGTTATCAACCAACTCTAAATTAATAATCAAATTAATACAGAATTGTTTTTAATTGCTATTAAATTGACAGTAGGGCAGCAGTAAACAAACAGTGCACGATGGAAATTATAAGCTACATTATAGTGAAACGTATAACAAGTCGTATCATTTAAAACAATATATAAAGCAGGACACATCTGAATTTGATACCTTAAAGAAAGATGACCAGAATAACTTACTACATTCCACATTTAATTTAACATAAATATCGAAAGAATTACTTTTAATTGTTAGTTAACTTCACAGTCTATAAATTTTACAAAACATAGATTCCACACAGGAAGAACACACATTTTTAATATTTTTTAATTTTAAGATATACTAGAGCAAAAATAGGTGTCTCACATGGTACATAATAAATAAAAAAACAATAACAGAATACATTCCACTATTTTTACTACCACGTTTTTAACCAACTTTGATAATTTAATTAACTTCCACCAATTTTTAAATTATGCCTAGTTTTTCACTTTCATTATAGGACAGATTATTAGAAAATTTACTAAACATAGATTCCACACTCTAAAAGCTTAGTAAAATGATAAAAATTCTTAGTTTTGTAGGCTTTCTAAAACAAGGTTCAAAATTTGAAATAAATAACCAATATAACTGCAATATTTGAATAATACAATGAAATTATGTAAAAGTGGGGATTAGACTACATTTTACTTAACTTAAACAGAAATGCAGAATTTTCTATAAAAGTGTTTATGGTTAGGGTTTTGTACTATTTTCACAACCACTTTTACTTTCAAGCAAATTAAATTTTAAGAAATTAATAGGTTCTACATTTATTTTCGAATCGAGTAAAGAACACTTAGTTGTCAATTAACTTTTTAAAAGTGTTTTTATAAAGATTATCATAGATTCCACACATTTAGAACAAATATTTTTAGTTTAATTTATGTTCTTATATAAGTTTTAACAAATTTCTGACAATTTAAGTAGTTTAAAATTGTTTAATTTAAATTGGACAAATATTTATGGTGGAATCGTTCAGGTTGGAAGAACAATTATGAAGATAGATTCCACATATTATGTTGTGTTATTTTAAATATAATGATCAAAGTAAATCTACCGTTTACATTTTGAATAGATGTCACATTCTTTTATCGTAAAGACATGAGAAACAAATCTGATTTTGAATGGAATACATATAGCCCCACAATTGAAAACAAACATCAATTAGATTCCACAAATTTATTTATATAACAAATTCTTTATGAACTAATAAAAAGAAAAGGAAAGGTTCATAATAAATTTATGTTCCACATTAAAAAAATAATTATGTTCTACATAATTTTTAAGCTCCCTTCAAACAAAAATTTATTAATTTTTTAATTTAAACGGTGAACCACTAATCTATAAAATTTGATTTAATTAAAATTTTACCATTTAAGATAAATGGTTTTTATCAAAAAAACGTAAAACACCTTGAAATGTTCTCTTGCGCAAATCAACCTAAACGCCAGTTTTTGTTTTATTTATTTATAGGATGTATCATTAAATAATTCTTTAGAATCAGCGATCAATATGTATGTATATGTACTCAGAATTTTTTGTTGTTTCTGCTTAAAAAAAAATATAATTTTTAAAAAATTTCCCAGAATATTTCCCAGATACATATATTGCACATACATTATATATTTTACATTTCAAGCAAATTATTTGTATTTGAAGAATTACCATCAGACTAAGACATACGTAAGTTCATATAATAGAATTATATCGTTTATAACTACCGTGCACAATGCAATTTTAATCATATTATCATGTCACCGACAATTTAACGATGGAGATTTTGTTTACGAAACATGTTTAACTCTTAATTTAGAGATGACGTGCATGTATTAAATAGATCAAAGCGACGAGGCGCCTTAATTGAAAAATCGCGCTCGATTATAATATGGATACACAAGTCTATATACATATCAAACGGGTCAAATTAACATTGATACATGACATAATCATATACACAACACACACACACACACTATATATATATATATATATATATATATATATATATATATATATATATATATATATATATATATATATATATATATATATATATATATATTAAATTGTTGATAAACATATATATACATATTGATAATGTGTAAATTCAAAGTTTTAATCAAAACACTGCCGGAATATCAAACCTTAATTTTCTTAGAATTAACATAAATTTCTGTGCACTATGTGATTGTTTACTTATAATTTTATTTATTATTATTTAGCATAAAGATAATAATTGTAATCAAAATCAGTTTGCGCTTACATAAAGCATATGTACGTTAAATTGTTGTTGGAATTTATCGTCGTTATTATAAATGGTCGTGTTTTATTATACGCAAAGATTAAAAATATAACATTTTAAGATATTTGAGATTTGGTTTTGCAACACTAGCTTAAAACCGATCTAACCGGCCTATTTATAACCCATATTTAAATGTATCAAAATCAGTTTGTTTCACTTCGTATCGATATCAATAAACTCAGCGATTTTTAATCTATAAACTGATAAGCAAAATCCATAAATAACATTATAACCAAACATTAAAATATATATTTCAAACGACAGAGATAACGTGGTCTACAAAGAAGTTTGCATCCAGACATGTGGGTTCGCACCGTTTGGAACAGGCACTAGATTATCAAATGTGTTTTCGCAAAGTATTTTTCTGTGAACTGTTTTTCTACAAATAGTTGGAAAATATAACAAAAATGTCTGTAGAATAATTTATGCAGACAAAAAGACAGTTATTGGCAAATCCGAAATGATTTCACTTACTTCTTTAAACATACCTCAAGATTGTTGAGGTACAGTCGCAAATACGACTAAAGACCTAAAAATCATTTGCTCATAAATTTTGACAATCAATTTAGATTGTTTTGTAAGAAAGAGATACAAAATAATTCACCTCATCAGGATACTTTTTGGAACAAGTTAGATTCCACAAATAAGTATGCTCATATCGAAAAGGACTAATGCGGTGTTCAAAACAAATACTTATTTGTGGAACCTAACTTATTCAAATAAGTATCCTGGCGAGGTGACTTATTTTCTTTCTCTTTTTGGCAAAAAAGTCTAAGCTGATAGTTAAATGAACTAAATTTTGTTTTATCTAGTCTTATTTACGGCTGTAGAAAATCTAGATTGGATATCATAGTTTTTGATAAGTATTACTGTTAAAATAAAATGTTTGTCCAAATAAGTAAGGGCACACAATTCGAACGGTTTTGCTTACTGCTTTAAGATGGCGGTAAATAAGTAAAAACTACAATTGCCAGTTTTACTACAACTGCCAATTTTATGCTGCCCCATTAGAACTTTTTGGAATTGACTTTTTCACAGTTTTCACAAAAGAATACTTATTTGTGGAACCTTACTGATAATTGAAATGAGCTATTTAGCGAGATGACTTATTTTCTATCTATCCCTTCAAACAAAAAATTGATAGTCAAAATCGATTGTTTTTCCGACTTAGTGAATCAAAATTGATTGTTATAATATTATGACGTTTACTTCTGGTAAAACAACACTTCTATCGATATAGAATCGGGAAGTTAACCGGGATGATGTTTATTTATTTTAGAAACCCGTAAATAAGTTAATAATTTAGTAAGCATTTTTACTTATATATCGCAATAATTGTTTACGTATCCTAAACATTACACCTCTTTCCAGAACAGTAAAGTTTGTCATTTCATCAACCAAAGATTTTTAAGTTAGAGATTGGCAACTATTTGGCACCGTGCAGAACAATTATACTTCTCTCCGTCATACATTGGAAGTGGAAATGTGTTGGTTTAAGGGCCATTAGGTAATGAAGCGACTCTAACAAATAAGTTTTATTCCAAAATTTGGTTTTGTGAAGGAATGTAGAGCTAATGAATATGGAGGCCAGATAAAACTTATTTATTCTGAAAATACCTACAGCGAGTTTATGATAAATTTAAATATTTTATGATACCGGTCATTTATAGCCAGACAGGAGCAGAATGTAAATGAGATTTTTAATATAGAATGTAAATGAGCCATATAGCAGAAGGTCTGCGATTTTGAAGGATGTTAAATAAACATAAGATATGAATTATATATAAGGCTGTTAAAAGAAAAACCCGATTAAGAATGCTTCAGCTCCATAAAACAAAATAAAAACGGAATACAGGGTCGAAAGAGAAAATGTTAGCATTAAATCTCATTTTAAATAGATATTAAAATGCATGAGGAAGTATTTGAATTAAAATTACAGAATACGGTTAGGGCATAAATGGCAAAGTAAACCAATCGAGACATACTGATCAAGTAAACTGTTACCGAATTGCATCATGCATTTTTCACACCATTGATTTTATTCAACGATTACCCAACAGTATTTGGTAAAAATATTGGTAGTTGCAACTTACATATACTAACATGATTTTTACATAATGTACATAATCAGTGCGAATTCACTATGGCACGGATAAGTTATGGGATGTTTAAATCTAACCATTAAACAGTTTCGACTGCACCTATAATACTACACATAAATCGTCAATTGTGATAAATTAAAATAATTATCCGATCTAACGCTGTACGATCGAGGCGTTTCAAAAAACAAGGCAGCAAACGTAAGGAAGATAATTAAGATGAAAGAGTTGAGTAACGAAACAAATAACGAACAACTTAACCAACTGAGACGTATATTGATAAAGCAACTAATTATGTAATAAAGACATTTCAACATGTCATTTTCCAATCAAGTGGAAAACAGATAACGATTTTCGTTCATATCATTTGCAAAGAATCAAAATAACATTTAAATCGAAATCTTCTAATATACGATATTAATTGGAAATACCCAAGTTTATTTATTTACTACAGAACCACGTCTTGTTATATTAGGTTTTCCCAATACCAATTTATAATTTTATTTCGCAGTATACTTTGGACCGCAATATAGGAAATTGTATATCAGTCACGCAAATCATAAAATTTATAGTACAAAATATGAAAACTTACCATTCAATACTCCGATAGCTTTTCGAACAGCAGTGTAATCCTTTAAATTGATCAAGTACAGCATATTCATGCGAATTCACCTCCTTCGTAAATTGCATAAAACTTAAATTGTACGATTCGGGATATCGATCCGAGGTACAATGATCTATATCACTGCCACTTGTCAATTTCACATTCACATTGAGAAAGACGAAATAAACGATTAATTTGCATAAAACTAATTGATTTGTTGTTGCAATCATTTTGTTAAGCATTTTTGATTTATTGTGTCTTCTTAATTTGTTATCACACAAAAATAAAATTATTTATCGATCTTGGCCACAATTCGTACGAAACACTTTAACTATATCCAAACAATAAAACACTGTGCTCGAGGACACGAACTATTTCATACACAGGCAATTGAGGGAACACATATAATAACACCTTTACTGTCTTAATCAATTAAATAATTTATTTATTTACATAATTCTCTTGTCAAGTTTATGTTACTGCACGATAAGATAACTACTATATGCTCGTAAGTGGGAATGCAAAAATTCACAATAAATATTCGAACGCGCAATTATAAGTTAAAAAAATTGAACATTAAATGAAATTAAAATTCTAAGAAAATGATCATACATTTTTAGTGTAGCTGTTATATTGCGGTGCTGTTGTTGTTGTGGATTTCTAAGAAATTTTGTGCTGTAGAGGTAGGATTTTTATTATTTCAATATTCTTTTGTCTCTCTGGTATACAAAGTACATATACACACAAACATAAACTAATATATTATTGTTAATTAAGCTCACGACGAATCATTTATAACTAATTATAGTTTTAACTAATTAATTTTATGTCATAAATACTATCCACTTTCTATTTATTGAATTCACAAAATCGAAAATAACAAAATTATCGTACTATCGCATACAGATTTGATATCAACTTAACTGTATGAATCTTGAATGAATAATGACTAAAGAATTGTATGTTTACGATTTTACGAAATGAAAATTTCGTGTAAACAATTATATTTTTTTCGTCGTTCTCACTCTCTATCTATGATTAAAAAAGGCCGGTATTATATTTAGCGTATTCGTTTGAAAAAGAAAGAAACATAAATAAACGACATGAGAATTGAGAACACGAAATGCAAAAAACAATTACTCACTCTCACATGTGTTTTTTCGTATATCTCGTATATACACAGAAACTTAGTTGAGACACATTTGTTTTCCCGGTTTTAAGTTTGTTGGTTCTTTCAAAACCGATTTATGAATGAATTGCTGACGGTCGGTCGGTTTTGTTGTAACGAATGTCATCTAGCGAGTTTAATAATAAATAGAGACGTATTTCTTATATGATTCATATTGTGTGTATATTGTATTTCCCCATGATTATCATTTTATATTCGAATCTAATTGGAATGTGTACAACAATTTAATGCAATACTGGGGGAATGAATGAATCAATATAATTTGTGCTACATTTGTTTGTTATGAAAAATACTAGTCCCTGTGACTCATTAAAATTAGCAAACGTAACAAAAATTAAACAGTGAACTTTATACATTAATCCATTATACATTTGGACTGTGATTTTGTCTTAAGTTCCACTTTCTTCTAAGAGCAGGTGACATGGCATAGAATTTTATAAGAACGTTACAACGTATTTACAAAATCTTTTTTACTGACAACTAGAAGAAAATATTGTGATGAAAAGCTATAAAGTTTTAGTTCAGTAACTCGTAAATAAATATAATTTGATATATGCCAAAAAAACTATAGGTTGGATCAAACTCGATATCAGACAGTTTCTTAAATGTATCTCTTCAATTATCATTAAAAGCTTTGAATTAATCCAATCAGTCTTTGTATAAAACAAAATGTTTTATAAGACACAAAGATTTCCATCCGGATCTTGATTGGCAGTTGACCAACGTCTTATTAAAATTTGTATAGCTCCTATAAAAACCTACGTGAATTATATTTAACGTCATTCAATTCGTTTACTGTCTTCAATAAGCAATATTTAACCTTGCGATTGTAAACAAAGTTTATTCAATTAAACCTTCTATATTCGAAAGCAAGACGAATATTTTAGGTTTAAATGAACGATTAATTGCGGGCTCATATACGATTTCACGATAATGTTCGCGAGAAGGATGCATATAAAAGCTGTCCTTATGTTTGCATTAGCGGTACGGCTCCCACCGCCTGTTGACATGAATACGAAAATTTGTCGAATGGCTTCTCAATATTAAATCAACTATACGATACCTCCGGCAGAAGTGATAGCGATTGAAGAGGTCCTGAACTGGTTGAAACATAATGTGGTATCCTCGACTGATATCGCAATTTATGTGGACAGTCAGGCGGCAATCAAGTCGCTGGGTTCTGTTTCTCTAACGTCTAGAGTGGCGTTGGGTTGCCGCTCTCTTAATGAGATGAGTGAGCATTTCAACATCCAGGTAGTCTGGGTCCCCGGCCACTCAGACGTTATGGGAAACTGCAGGGCGGACGAACTAGCGAGGCACGGTACAACTCTCCAACTGCTACCGGAAAGAGCGAAGTTGGGGAGACCCATTAACGCACTAAGGACTGTGCTTAAAAAAGAGGCGGAAGCCTCTGCGAACAATAGGTGGACGAACACCCTCTCATGTAGAGTGGCAAGACAAGTCTGGCCAAAGCTGAACTTGAAACGCTCAAAAACACTTATCTCCCTGCGAAGACGTGAACTTAAAACGATCGTGGGGATACTCACAGGACACTGCCTTCTTGGAGAACATGCGAGAAGGCTGGGTCTGGAAATAAATGACTTTTGCAGAAGCTGTAGGGACGAGGAGGAGGAAGAGACGTTAGTCCACCTCCTATGCTCATGCCCGGCTTTGGCACACAAAAGACATGAATATCTGGGTAAGTTTTTAATGGACTGCCTTTCCGATCTCGAGAACTGTAATGTGCGAGACTTATTACGCTACGTAAGCAGCTCTAACTGGTTCTCATAGGGGTAAAAGGGGAGTAAGATCCTGTGGTATCACAACGGACCGTTGCCGGTCTAAGTGTGCTGTAGCAGCCACTCAACCTAACCTAACCTAACCTACCTCCGGAATTATTATAATTTTTATATCAGTATTGGTTGATAAGGTATCCAATGCTTTCAAGAAACTCTCTTAGTAATTCTTAGTATAAGGGCAAGTTCCCAGCGGTGACCGGAGAAATTTAAATAACTCGTCAACAAATAAGCAGATTCTTCAAAACTACAAAAAACCTATGTGGACTGGGACTAATTTAACGAAGTTCTTAAAACATATAAGTATGAACTAAATGACAACAAAGATCTTGTTGACTCGAGTATGAATAAGCTACCAGCCCCATTTTACATTCAAATCTCGTTGTTTATTATAGTTGCACTCCAAGAATCGATGGTATTGCATCAATCGCAATACCATCTTTCGCAGAAAAATTTTCAAGGGAATAATAGTTCAACTATAGTATAGCTTTGGGGAACTACGCAAACAAAGCAGTTGTGAATCGATGAGCTGTAAACTTCTTCTTGGATGACTTGAAAATGTAATAGTTGTAAGCGAGTTCAGTATTGTTTCAGTTTGACGGACCTGGCTCCATCTCTTATTAATCCTCTTTTCAAAGCAGTACCATTTGAATATTAACTCCTACCTTACGCTGTTGGCAACCAAATCAACCAAACATCAACCGCTCTATATTTCTTACATCGAAGATGTGTTGGTCTGGTCAGCGATCAAAATCACGTATTTAAAAAAAAATCACATCTCAATGTATATAATGATGACATCCTTAAAAATCTTTAAATGGTTGGTAGATATGGGTTCATCACAAAACGTTAAGATTATGGATTCACCAAAAACTTCTCGAGTACGAGAAAATAGCAAGAAAACAGTTTGGCCGTAGTGACATGCAAGTTTGGAAAAATATTATTTTATGCAATATTGCATGCAGCAAATGTTGCACAGAAGACCCAAAATGAATTCTTATTCAAAATATTATATTAAAACGATGATAAATGTGCAACATAGACAATGTGGATCAAAGTCTAATTGATGAAATATTCAATTTGGGCTTGGAACTCACTGTAATGTACAATCAAATAACTTCTTGCTATAATTGTTGCTAGAAGTGGGTTGTTATTCAAATTCAAGAATTTATCACTCTTGGTGGTATGAGGAGCAAAACTAGCGTTAAGCACAATTGATAATTATTTTATTGTCATTCCACTATACACTCTTCTGGGAACAGAAATATGTTTTATATGTTTTAATAACATGTAGTTTGGTAAAATAATTCTTCGAAATGACATTTTACATTCAGTGTGATGAAATTCGTCCATTATCGTATTGCACGTACTAAACGTGTTATTTCTTTATCTTTGTCTGTATAAAACCTTTGATATAATGAATCACTTCCAATTTTATCAGTTTAATTTTAACGCCCTACCTTCACTATTCGCCCGATTTGCGTGGATCCTCATCATATTACATTACTCTATGAGGCTATCATCCTGACATGGAAGGGTGATGGGCCAGAATATCTTCACTCCAACAGAAGGTCATTAATATAGTCATCTCATCACCGATCGTTATCGAATAATGAATAAACACAATTGCATCAAGCTCATATATGATGTTAGTTCAGATTGTGCTTCTGAGTCAACAGCCTTATTATAATCGAAAAGTTTATACAGTGGTGATGGTAATTGTTTGATGAATAGGATGGTAAGGATTGCGGTGTTGTACCTGCACATTAGCATTGTATGATATGGCTTATATGCTTCCATTTATAAAAGATTCTTACTGACTCGAGATTTTCTGGTTGCACCGCCATTGCAGTTTAGATGTCTTTATGAAAAAAATAGGTCTCTCATTTTCTACAGTTGGTGTATTTTGAACATTGAGTAACATAAGTAGTACGTTAAGATTTATGTTCTACCAATTTCAGAAAGTTATTGTAAAAAATATAAACCATGCATATTTTCGTTTAATCAATTGTATCTATTCCAAAAATCCATGAATTAAATAGATAACACATTTGTATATCGTATAAAAAATTATATTCTATTTCTAATACAATTTTATCAATTTAGACTTAGCTATATCTTATTGTTATCGTAACCAAAGGCCATGATAATAAAAATTACAAAGGCCAAAAAAATAATTATTAATTAATTAACTAAATATAATCTCCTAGTAAACAAACTATTTTAATACAATGTTGGGCGTTCATCAAGCATTGGTACAGTCGTCAATAAATCTGCAATTGTCATATTATTGAGTACACTGTTTGCAATTGGAATCGCTATATCGGCAACTGCTTGTGAAATCGCATCTTCGTGTAAGTCGAACAGTTCAACAATCAAAACTTCAATCAATCGATTAATAAAATCATTGGTTAGTGCTTGATCACTTATTAAACCTTCAAACTCCGAAACAACTCCACCAATTGTAACTCGTGGTACAAATTCTCTCATATACAAGAAGCCATCACTCACAGCTAAACGACAATGGCCATCGACAACAATTTCATGTACTTCACCGCGGAAGTTACCATTACCACGAACTGGGAAACGATTCATTATACGACCGTCAAGATCGTACAAACCGGCGAAACTAATTAGAGGTACACGAATTCTGAATGTTAAACGTAGACCAACCAGACTGAACTGTATTACTTCATCGATAAACTCGTTGTGTCCATCAACACGTACATCTTCCACGTGTCCGACAGCCCTATAGAATTAAGACGAGGTACATTAATAATAGTAAAAAATTTTGTACAATAATTACTTACACTATTGATTCAGATTCCAGTTCAATATCCCTTCGTTCGATAAATAATGGAGCTTCCATATCATTGCGTATATCATCAATCAAACCACGAATTCGATCATTTATAACACTGCGCCCGTCTAGAATTATACATGGCATTCACAACAAACGATTAACACAACATTATTTTTCACACTTACCAGGGGCCGAAAAACAACCCACCAACAACAACGAAAACAATAGTGCAAATTTCATTTTGATAATCACAATAATATTCAACTACGTTCGAAATGCTTTTGACTGAATATTTGCTGTGATTGATAAATTTATAACCTCGTAATATCTATTGTACTATAAGCTCTTGAGTGATAACAATTTTACTAAACAAACCAAATCAAAGTAAATGATCATTATGTGATTATACATGTATATGCGGCCGCTTTCTAGTATATCACTCCAAATACACGATATCAACGGCAGGAATTGAATATATATGTTTGAGTTGTTTATTAGACGCGTGAACAAGTGGGCTAGATATATTAGTTAAATGCTTCACGTAGATACGTTCAATAACCAAATTGCAAAAAACTTATATTTAGAATGAGTCTTTGCACAATAGATAAGATATCGGGATCACGGGAAAGAAATTTCATTAAAGTTATAAAATTTAAATAAATTCTTTGGTTCATTATCTGGTTATAAAAATATAATGGTAATACCACATAATCTTGTTATTCATTTGTTTGTGAATTCTGATCCATTTACAATTATTTTAGTCGAAAAAGGCATTTGAAAAAACTGCGTCTAATGTTCAAATCTGACTAGCTTGCAATGACTGAAACACTCGAAATAATAACACTTCCTATTCCCATCATCACCGTGAACTAACGTTATGGTGATCAATTCGAGAAATTTAAATCATGATTTCCCAATCAGAGTGGCTTCAAACTGAATTTACCTTTGGTCAGAATTTGAAGGCTAATCGGATATAGCCCAAATAACAAAAAAACGCGAAGTACCCAGACACGATATTAATGAATGATAGATAAATGTAAACCTATTAAACATTAGATTCAACAAAAACACATATGTGTAATTTCGTTCTAGTAATGGACTCATTACAGCATTAATACTCAATCAGCATTCGCAATTATTTCTAATTTGGTCAGAGGTTACTGTATTTTTATCTTATTTACCTAATTATTTACTTCATTTTATTTACCTCTCAGATGCAATACAATAAAACAAGAATTAATTATTGATAATTATGGGTCTATACAATTTCTTGGAGAACTCCTTATTACAAAATTTGCTGATTAGTTTGATCACAAAGTGTTGTTCAAATAATTCTTTAATAATAATATTATATCTTTAAGTAAGTAAGGTTAATTACCATAAATAAAGTGTACATCAGACAATCATGCTGAACATTATCAAAAATGTTGTAAATATCTAATCTATCAGCAGATCACTTACTGTCCAGACTGTTGTAAATACAAACTAGACAATTGTTGTAACAATCTAAATATGAATTATTTATTACTAAATGGATGGAGTGAAGTTCAGGTAAGATTTTATTATTACTGCTCTCTAGTTAGTTTAGTTAACCTTATTCCACAAAAAGTAGCAGTCTTAGGTTTTGAAATGGGTTATGATTGACCTCATAGTTTTGATTGGATATTATTGTTAAAATTATAATTTTGTTTCAATATTATTTTATTAATCAATTCATCACTATTGCTTACATTATTTATATAAGGTAAATCGAATTGTTTTAAGTTTATTTACTTATACCTCTTACTAATACTCTTTTGTTACTATAGGAAGATATTTTTTTTGGAGTTTTTCAATTTGTAAAATTAAATATTAATGGATTGTTACACTATTAAATTATAATAAAAGATACGAAATAAATCTCTAGCATTCATAAAATGATATTCATTTACATCCTCATTTAAGCAACCCCTATTTGCAACCATATCGGCTCTTTCCAATCAAGCAACCCATTTTTGCAATCATATTAATCTGTAGATGTGTAGGCATCAATTGAAGAACAATTTCACTCCAACAAGGCCGAAGGTATTCAAACAACTTATTTACATAATTTTTTACTTATTATTACAAAGAACCCTCCTTCTCTCGTCATTCATTAACAACTTGATTCCTTCCATAATCCGAATCAATTCGGCATTCCGTAATATGTCAGTCACACTAAGAGGTGCTTTCAGATAACTTGCCCTTTTGATAACATTTTATCTACTCTTACTATTTTCTGTTAGATTTTCCATGTGCACTTTGAGGTTGATCGATCGAGATCCCAAAATACCTAGTCAAAGTCATATATTTAATACTTTCACTATATAATTGGACATCATTTTTTTGTCGTGTTGGAAAAGCCTTACAAAATTTTCACGTATTCACACGTAGATTTATAACCCAGTTAAATATCTTATATATTATAAATATATCCCATGTTGTCTAGTGGCTAGGATAACCTACCACATCTAAATATTTTGCCTTATCTAACCTATCATGTTCTCAATAGCCGTGATCGTCTAGTGGTTAGGACCCTACGTTGTGGCCGTAGTAACCCAGGTTCGAATCCTGGTCACGGCAATGTTACATCAGTGTTACATTGTCACGGTGGGAACTTTTTATTTTTCTTCATAAATTTTCGTTTTTTTCATAATTGTATTCACTAAAAATAAAAAGAGTACTATTACTATTCGTCACAGAGCATACTAAAACATTTACCTTATAGCAGGGCGAAAGAGTTCTGAAAAACACACATTGTTCCATATAATGAAATGTCAAGTTTGTATATTTTGAAAATTTTTATTAAATTTTTTAATTTCATTTTTGTGTTTTTTTTAATAATAATAATAATATTTTTTAGTTTATTATAAAATACCTAAAATTTATTTTTAACGTAAACATATCATTTAAATTTATTCTCACAGGGCATTTCATTTTTTCATTATCTTTATATAAACTCAAAAAACTAATATATGATGTATGTAATATTATTATATAGTAATTATCTAAATTCATAATAATTAATTATTAGTTTATTTTAATTTATCGTTATTATTATACATTCTTTTTAGTATTTTTTTTTTTACAGTATATTGTCTATCAATATTATATTTATAATATATGTATATTTTATAAATATAAATCAAAAATATAAAATATATAAGTATTTACAATCTTTTCTGTTTTTAATTGAGTTCAAAAATATATATTAAATGTTTTTTTTAAAGAGACTTCTTTTATGGTGAGTATTTCGCTGGAAAAAGAAATAAACCGCTCTTTACAAAAAACAAAGACAGATGATTATGACTGTGGATATTAATTTAAAAAAGCTGTTGTCCAAATTTATTGTTTTATTTATCAAATATATTCGAGGACGCACTACAAAACCTACCAAGTTTTTTTTAAAGTTGATTTTCAATTTATTTACATTTATTAATTAATATAAAATATTATAAATCTATTATATTTTTTATTTTCAACACAGTCTCTAATCTATTATGTAATATTTAATGTTGTTTAATAATTATTAAGATTATCTTAAAAATAATAAAAAATAAAAATTAATTTAATATTAAATTCACAGCAGAAACTTATTTTTTTTCAATTTTTTTTAATAATTAATTTAATAGTTAGTTTTAATTCCGAAAACAGTATTCATAATAAAATCAAAATATAAATTCTTAAAATTATAAAAAATATATATAATTGTGTTGTGTAATTAATTCAAAAATAAACATATATATTTTTATTTAATAGGAACCCAATATAATATTATTAAAAATAAAATATAATATGTGTAATAGATTTTTTTTATTTACCCGGATTAGTTAATAATTTTAAAGAAATGTCCAGAAATTGATGTGTGGTTATAACTGTTACAGGAAACATGTTTTAAAATTCTATTTATATAATCGATCTCGATATTTTATATGGCATCAAATATTAAAATTAAAACAATATTTTTCACTCGCTTTCACATTTCTTACATCAGTGCAGTTCCTCCGCAAACCAATTCATTCCCACTATATAATTTAATTGATTTGTTTATTACAGTATTTTTGTATTTTTTAATTTACAAAATTGTTATTTTTTTTTTAATTTTCTGTTATTTGTTTTACTTTTATCAAAAATAAATATATACTTAAATAATTTTGTGTTTTTTTAAAATTCTTTTTTTTTAATTTTTACAATATTATTTTATATAAAGTTCGCCTCTTATTATTTTATATTTTATTTTTTTTTGTTTGTCTCTCAACTAAAATAATAAAATCTATTTTTATTTAATAAGCTTTTGACGTTTTTTTTAAATCAAAAGTATTATTTAATAATAATAATAGTAATAGTAAAAATTATACACATCCAAAAGCTATAAACTGGTCCTCTGTCTAATAATCCTATCGTGATTGTTACTTGTGTTTTCTTGATTAGAATTCGATGATACATACGAATCAACTGATTCGCGTTTTGTACCCGTTTTATGTTTTGATGATGGCAGACCCATTGTTAATTTACATTTGTAGCAATAAAATACATCGGGAATATTGTTTCGTTTAACTTTGGCACACGTTAAATGGAGCCATGTTAAACATTTGGAGCATTCTATCATCGGTCGTTTTGCATACGGTTTACCACAGAAACATGTTATTAAATTATATGAATCGGAATCAACGTCATCTGTGAAATAAAATATATTGATATAAGTAAAAATAAAGGTTTACAATACATGGTTTATCAATTGTATGTTATATAACTCTAAATTGTACACAGTTGTGATTAATTTCTTCGTATTAAAATATAACTTTATTATTTACAAATAAATGTTATTAACAGTAATAATAATTGAATCGTTGAACCGAGCTCGTTTTAGAATACTTGTGACAGATAGTAAATAGTATAAGATTAAATAGTTTCGGCATTTGCAGTTTTATTATTTATCTACTAGCTTACGGTAAAAGCTAGTTGATCTGTTTAATATTTGGATAGCAGACTATAGTGATAATAGTTAATTGATATTTTTCTATTTTAAGACCTACTAATTTAGTAAACAAAACTATTGAATTTATATAAAACAATTGGATTTGTTTGGCAAAAAAGTAGATTTAATTTTCAGTTTAAAAGTCTTATCGAGAATTTTTATTATTTATCATTTTCAACTTTGCTTATATGATCAGACATTTGTTGTTTTTTTTTACTTGAGACATATACTTACTTTGAATAGAAGCTATCAAATTAGTTGAGCAAACTATGAAGAATCCGTACGAAAAGAAAAATAAAGAAAATATTTAAATTAAAAATATTATTGATATGCATCATGCGGATTTATAAACTTTTTCAACGACTAAACCACTAAATCCTCTTCTAAAATATTATTTTTTTGAAAGTGCGTTACCAAACGCTTTTATAATAAAATTTTAATTCATTTAATATTTAAAAATTGGTTTGATTTTAGGCAAATAGCAGTTTAAAATGTCACCTGGCATGTAGTGCTATGCCTATCCAAACCAACCCATTTGAGAGCACTTCTATATAAGATTAGCCTATTATTTGATATGTGATTGAAGTAAATTGGACGAATAAAGAAAATTCAATCTCGTCTATACGTTGGTTGATACTGGCTATCTAAAATTACCTAAAAGTTACTAAATATCAATCGTAGCTTACGTGACTTTAATCGAAGGTCAAATTTTATATGATGAATATAAATCTATAATGGTGACATTTAAAGTTAAATTGTAAAGCTAAAATTATATTGGAGCTCGATAGAAATTTTATACACTCTTCAAGTTCTTTACTAGTTGTTAGTTTCCCAAAAATTTATTACAGTAAATTTTGTGCTTACCCGAATCTTCTGATCCTGAACTTATTGATTTGAACTCGGGTGCCGAAGAAGTTGTCGATTCCGATTTGGTACTACCTTCACTATTCATCGGACTTTGTGCCGTTTCGCGTAAGTCCTAAAAAATAAAATTGAAATAAACGATTCTTTATAGTTTTTAAAGTATGTGACAATTAAACAATCGGAATATAAAATTTTTGTTTACAACATGTGTGTTGATGCATATAATTTACAAAATGTATATTTATGACAAAATAATTTGATTATGTATAATTATTGAATTTAGAACGCATGTTTTGTCAGAATTACAATATTATAATGCTAAAACTGACTAGACCGATGTATAATAGTTTTACCATACATTCTCAATATTTTTCCCTTTAGAATTTCGATGTTTTTTGATTCTTTTAACCATTTGTTTGTGTGTGTCTCTATAATTTTTAACTATTTTCTAGTTTCATTTGTGTAGATCTACACATTGGTCCGCTCAATATCAGCATATAAAACTGATATGAAAGATAAGTCGGCCCCTGAGTTCTGCACTCCAACATTTGGATTGTTGATCCACATCACCGATCGTAATCGCCATTTCAAACAGCCTATATCGGGGTTCGAAACCAATACGTTCTATTCTATCCAAATAAATTTTAATATTGAGTGGTCTCAATAAAATTATAAGATATGTTGGAACTTCCTAGAAGTTTCTTAGGTCTCAAAAGCGTAAGGTTTATACCCAGGAAGTTAAGCCTTTCAGTTTCTTGGTACCTGCATAGAACTCTTAATTTCTATAAAGTGAGCGGTTCTTAAAAAATTAAAACTTTCTTCCTCATAAGCTCCCTTTCAATGGTTTAAATACAAATGGTAATAATTTCATTAACTTCTTATAACAGAGATGTGAAGATTCGAATAAGAAAGCAAAGTTTATGCAATCTAAACCAATTAAGTTTTGTTACGTAAGAACTCGTTTCGACTGGGAAATGGATAACTTAATACATTTTCCATTTAGAGCAATATTTCCCAATTTTTCCGAAGTCATTTCGTAACAATGTTGGTTACAAATAAATTTAACATTGTTTGAACAAAATAGATGATGTGGATGAAAGGATTATAAACCCTCTGTTGGATCAACCAATCTTACATATCAATATTATTACTATAGATTGGCAAGCAGTTACGTAGAAAATTTCCATACTAAACTGTAAAGTTAAACAAATGTCACTTTGATTTGGATTCACTTTAATTATGAGATACTTTAACTACTAATTTAGAGATAAGAAATGAAGTTATCTGAGATGAGTAGGATGGTACTTAATGATTCGAGTGCCAGCGTTTCCAACCCACAAAATTTGATATGTACTAATGATTGGCATTCACAAAACTAGTTGTAAATAATTATTTTCACTTTAATTTGTTACACATCGATGACGAATGAAAAATTCGATCGAATATGGAACAATATTTAACCTAAAATAATACACCAAAGTAAAACCATTCGTACGTAGATGAGATTAATGCTGCATCGACATTAGATAAAAGCACATATGAACAAAGTTCTATTTAATTGACATCGATGACGAGTTGATAATTTGAACAAAATTGTTTTGCACTATTACTTAATGATCGATTGAATCACGATTGTGCCAACTAAAAGTAACGACTACAATGATTGGCAAATCACAGACATTTGGCATATCGGCAAAATATTTTCCCATATGACGTTGATAGAAATCACGAAGACACTTGTTGAAAACATTAAAATTATGTTGCAAAGCATATTTTAAAAATAGTAAACACAATATGGAATATGATAGGCGTCTTATTTTCGAAGAGTCACTCACGACACTTCACACACACACACATTCGTACACACACCACAAAATGATGATTTCATGGTGTTAAATTTGCAAACATTTTTCTTGTTTGCGTTCCATTTACAATTCCCTTCCCCCAATCATCTAGCTAAATCGAAATATTATTACATTATTTCGCTCGAACACAAATTACAATTATTAATTTATTCGAAATGATGACGACAATATATTACTTTACTTTTAAATACGCGAATAAATCGAAAAATGAATTTAGAAAATGGAAAAATCGCAGACCAAGAAAAAATTTTGCACTCGACGACCAAATTACCTCCAGCATTTCATAATTTTCATGTTCTAATATTATTTTGCAAAATAAATAGAAATCTTCACGGGTCCGGGGTCGCCGCAGAGGTGGATATGGTTGATTCTGTAAATACAAAAAATTGGTTTAATCAAACGATTAAAAGTTTTTTTTTTCATTTGGCGAGATTAAATATTTGACAGCAAACATAACCTCAAAAAAAAAAAATCTCGTCTACAACACAACAATTACTACTCCAACTTACATTATTATTAGAATTTGATTCTAATTGTTCCATGATTTCAATAACGATTTAAATCATTTAATCACTTAATTATTTATATAAAAAATAATAATAAAAAAATAATAAATCTGACGTCCAAAACTTAAAGACAGCAGAAATTACACGGACGACGACTCTCTAGCTAGAGCTTCAACTTATTTCACTGGCAAAATTAAATCAAAAAAATAAAACTCTTGGGTAGATAAATCAAAATTCACGATTCTATAGATTTTCAATATTTTTAATTAAATCACAATATTCTAATCAAATTATATTTTTTAGTAAAAAAATAAATTAAAACTCTTGCGTTACGATTAGATCTCTTAAAAAATACAAAATTGGAATGAATAAAATGCCAACTTTTTTGTCTACTTTTTGTCTCTTTTTTTATTTTGTTGCTATTTTTTCAATGTTAAATATAATGGAACTGCGGCAACATTGGAACTAATAGTTCAACTTGAGCTTTCGTTGACGGATACATTTTTTGTGTTATTTACGCGACAAAACAAATTAAACAATACTTTTTAACCATCACAATTTTAAACCATAATGTACTTTATCAAACTAATCGTAAAAATATGTCATAATTATAGTTTTTATTGCAAAATTAATGATTTTAATTGTTTCGAGTTAAAAGCAACAGGTGTGCCATCTACAAAACGTATTTGATATTTCAAATATTGAGCAAATTGTGTCTCAGATAATGGTTTATTTCGTAGTTCTACGATTCTAATTTTATAATTATTGAAATAAAATTTAATAATGTTTAATTTTAGATTTTCATATATTTGAATGTGATTCAAAATTCTATTAATTACATCTTCTAATAATGTTGAGTTGAATAATTTAACTAAAATATGTATGTACATACTATAACTTGTACTAAACTTTTAGTACATTGTTTAAAATTTGCATGACAGTTATTTTGTTTTGCTATTTTCCATCATTTGGTTGAACAAATTTTTAAAACTCCGAATGCATCTACTTGAAATGTGTTAAGTGAAATCAAAGGTGAATTTGGTTACGGTCAAATCAATAGCTTCATCTAAAATACAAATTCTGACCTATTTTCAATTCGTAACATAAAATTTTATTTTACTTAAGGAACGATTGCAGAAATTGAAGAAATTATTGAACGAGGTACGAATTGCATATTATACACATCTTTAGATATAATTAAACAGGTATGACTGGCCTAAATAGTGCCAACAATATATGGTTTTATCAAAATAATATCGGTCTCTAGCACAGAACTTTATTAATTCAGCATACTATCTGGTGTCAGTTCGTTCACTATATCAGGAATGTGCGTTTAATTTTCCATTTTCGTGTTATGGCATAAAACTCGCGTAGTAAGTTATATATCACAAAATGTTTCTCATTTCACGCTAATATACCCGTTAAGGTCCAACTGTGAGATCCATAAATGACAGCGGACCAGATCAACACTTTGCTGTAGAATACCACACTCAGAGACTTATATCCAGCTTTATTTCATTATGTATAGAGTTGTGTCCAGCTTACATCAGAATATATTTTTACTTCAGAAACATTGTTATACGTTGTTTTACAGATAAAAATGTAACAAAATTAATGTATAATATAATAAAAAAGGTGGCTTTCACAAGCCATAGCACTCGCACGTCCAATAATTAGACTTCATCGATTGTAAGCATGAACAAGCTCAATATACTGTTGTAGACAACCAAAAGATGCTTGATTGCTCCTCTACACCGAGCAGTAAGGCATTGATATCCTCTTCCACTCGATAATCATGGGCAATGAGATATCCAAGGTATTTGAAGGCCATCGCTCCATCCAACGTTTGGTTACCATATTTTTGAAATCGAACAATAAAATTAATTGCTAAAATTCTATAGCCGTTTCTCAACTTTGACCCAGCATCGTGAGTATATGTAATATACTCTGTAATTTTACAGAGATGGATGTAATTGTTTAATAATACTATAGACCAATAAGAAACATTAAGTAGGTTAGAATAATGTTCACGCCCTGTGTCGAGTACCGCTCATGTCCTGAATGGTAACGTTGAGGATAATCGGTTTTCATACAGATCGCTACAGATGGCGTACGTATTATCGATGTTTTAAGATACGGTGTTCTTAGTTTCTTTATTAAAATAAACCACTTTTGCTTTTCATCATTTACGTATTTTCCGTATAAAAATTGGTTAGGATGAACAGCTTTAATTTTCCTTGGTATAGTGAATCGTGATATGCTATCTAACTCAATAAGCAAGATGAAATTCACCATCAATACAATCATTAACGTCATCGACTAAAATTTCTAATACTTCCCTAACGTAATTTACTATATTAAACTGGTAACTTTAGCCAAATCGAGGATAAACCGATTTACGTAGAAAAAGTTCTTTTACATTTTGCTCCTATATCTTCCGCTCCAACTGTCACAGCTATAATCACCTGGCCTTTGGTCGGTTAAATATCAAATTTCACGGAGAGACCAAAGCAATCAATGTGTTGATTTATAATAAAATCTTACGTTTTAAAAGAAAAGCAGGAACCTATAGTTATAATATAAGACATGCGGGTTCAAAATATTATTAAATGCCAAAATACTCGCAGGTCTCTGCATAATTTGCTTGTTGACACTATGTCATTGAGCCATTAACCGGTAAAAGCATAGATCTATAAAATTAAGGGACGAATCATTACTTTTCCATTGAATTTATAATATAGGGCGTCTAATTAAATTACGTTTGGTAGTTTTTCTTGTGGAAACCGAGCGATGTTCTACTTCGATATAGTCGTATAGTAATGGGTTTGCAGTAGTCTCACACATTAACAAGCATTAACCGAACTCAGAAACCATCCTCTTTACTGTCGGACACAACCAAAATAAGAACATTAAAATTAAAATCTAAGATTTTTTATTTGTATTGTGAAAATACTAAAAGTGGGCAGGAAGTACATTTCACTCTCTGAAAATATATAAATAGTTTCGCTTAGCAAAGTAGTTTAGCGTTTAAAATGTGGAAAGCAAAGTAGTTTAGCGTTTAAAATGTGGAAGTCTGATTTCCATGTAAAAAACCAAAGCGAGAAAAAAATTAAAAATGCCATTAGAGTGACAGAGATCGTTTTTACTTTTTTCCTTTTTTTATGTGGATATATTTTGACAGATGCGTGTAACATAACCCATAAATTTCAAATTTTATTTGTTTTTGAAAAAAAAATACACTTTAAAGGCTGATTTTCATTATGAAAAAAATTTTGTCAGTATTTTTTACTGAAAAAACCAAAGCGAGAAAAAAATTAAAAATGCCATTAGAGTGACTGAGATAGTTTTTTACTTTTTTCTTTTTTTTATAGTGGATATATTTTGACAGATGCGTGTAACATAACCAATAAATTTCAATTTTTTTTTGTTTTTGAAAAAAACAAAATACACTTTAAATCTACAATTATAAATTAAAAAAAATAAACTTAACATAATTGTTCATTATTTCAATTATTTTCACAATGAATTAAGATAATTGGCACAAAACGAAATGTTAAAATTATAAATTGACCATAAAAAATCATCCATCTTTATTTTTCCTATAAGATATTTCTCCAGTACTGAATAAAACTACTTCCCTTGATATATTTTGTCAGTACTGCTATAATTATTTTCTCAGTAACCATAAAAATTTATTCAGTACTGAATAAATTTTTTGTACTGGAAATATTTTTTATTTCACTCGCACTTTAAGAAAAATTATATTTTTTATCCCGCCTTCACTATTTTGTCAGTATTTTTCATAATGGAAATCAGGCTTAAATCTACAACAATAAATTAAAAAAAATAAACTTAACATAATTATTCATTATTTCAACTATTGCCACAGTGAATTAAGATGAATGACACAAAACGAAATGTTAAAATTATCAATTGACCATAAAAAACTACTCTAAAATCCCGCCTTGACTATTTTGTCAGTATTTTTCATAATGGAAATCAATCTTAACCATAAAAATTTATTCAGTACTGAATAAATTTTTTATACAGGAAAAACTTTTTATTTCTCTCGCACTTTAAGAAAAATTATATTTTTTATCCCGCCTTGACTATTTTGTCAGTATTTTTTCATAATGGAAATCAGACTTAAGGCTCGGTAAATATCTTGGACTATATTTTTTTTTCAAAATCTATTTCTGTATAATATTAAAACTAGTCTCAGTGATTATCTAGAAAATTTTCTGAATTTTCAAGCGGTGTAGCATACTATGGGATGAGAAAAATCATATTCGTTTCTTACGCCTATAGTCATTTTAAGCGACCGCTGTCAATGTAAAAGTCACATAAATTTTCCAGGTGAATAGAAGTGAGTACTAGTTAAAATAGAGCGTAAAAGGTTGGTTATTATTTGTTTATTCAAATGATTTTCTTAATTACCTTCGTGTGACTTGAATTGGCTTCAACAATACCAACTTTGACACTACGTGAAACGACTCTAGTCGCGTCACTTCAAATGACACGACTACGACAATTGGGGTGAATTCTAAAGGCTTTGTTCTTTTTCGGTGCTTTGGTCCATTGGTGTGATCCAGTAGGTTTCGTAGCTCCTCGTTGCCACGTTGCTGCAGTCGCGGTACATGATCCTTGCAAATTTAAATATTTCATATTTAAGTATTCTATGTTAAGGTCTCTATGGAGGTTGCCATTTCTAATATACCATGGAGCATTCACAATGCTATGTTTTGAAATGTTTGTTTGATCTTAACTGTAGTTTTCTTTGCACAGCCCCAAAGTTGAATGCCGTATGTCCAGATAGGTTTTAAGATTTGTTTATATAATAGAAGTTTGTTTTGCGTTGTCAGCTCAGAGTTTCTTCCAATAAGCCACTGCATTTTTGTGAATTTAAAATTCAATTCTTGTCTTTTCTTTTAAATATGCACTTTCCACCTGAGTTTAGTGTCTAGTGTCATGCCAAGGCATTTCGCATTGTCAGAGTAAGGAATTTGTTGGAAATTCAGTCTAATCGGGATGTATTCTACTTTCTTGTTGATGAAGTTTATTTGTGTTGATTTTGATTCGTTTAGCATTATTCTCCAAGTTTTTGTCCAAGTGTTCACTATTAACAGCATTTTGTAGTTTCCGCGTTGACTCGACAATACTAGTATCAGTGGTCATAATTGCAGTGTCATCGCAGGAAATGTCCCTATTCTGGCTTCTACTATATTTGGTAAATCATCTTGGACTATATGTCTATATAGAAACCTCACATGGAAAAGTACTTCGAGCTATTCATTGCAGCTGATTTATCTGAGTTATTGAAGGTATATGGTCAGTTCGAATCCAATGTTGGCTGTTGAACTTAAATATCCCGAACCTTTTATCAGCCTATATTACGGCTGAAATGAAGCATGTAATGTGTGCAGGTGGTTTTCGCAAATCAGGCCTTTGGTAATTGTATACGTTCTTGATTTGACTTTGCCTTAAAGTAGGACGTTTTGCAAAACGGTTGGGTGTGCCTAGGGCACATAACGTTTATAGAAGAATAAACAACCAAATTAATAACCCTTTCTTCATTGAAATTCTAGTCGTAAATTGATCTAATAAATTGGTCAAAGTATGAGATAGAAATCGGCCTTTAATTAATAAGTAACACATCACTTTTTAGAATCTAAATCATAATTGCATTTACTTATATGGTTATACATCTTGACGCTCAAACTCTGATTGAGAGTGATTGTTTGAGAAGTAGTTGTTGGTTTAAACAAGAAACATATTTTGTTTTAAAACCATAAATATTGCTTTTCGACTCAATGAGACCAATTCGTGTTACTGTTACATTATAAATTACAGTTTGATTGTTGGTATACAATTTCGTACTTCTGAACCACTATTTTACCAATTTTTTTAGTTTAAAGTTTCGAGAATTATGATTGAGCTTTACAAAAATGTTTTTTATGTTTATTGGTTTTTTAGTAGAGTTCTTTTCTTCGATCGTCATGAAATTCCGCATAAAATTGAAAACATAAAACTGAATACAAGATTCTAGGTAAAGTTTACTTTCGTTTCCCTTTGATTCAGCATGTTCTGTTGCGGTTCGATCGATATGTATCGTGGCGTGGGAATACTATTGGTGCTATTGTAGAACGTAGACATATTATTACCTGTAATTGTTAATATACTACCTGTAATTGAAATGGATGGATGATTAGTGCAATGACCTATCCCTCTCGAGATTTATGGGCTACTAGGCTACTAAGAATTTTTTAAGATAATTGGCTGAATCGCTAAAGGACTGCAACTATTTAATTAATGTTGTTCTAATAACAGATATATATATATATATATATATATATATATATATATATATATATATATATATATATATATATATATATATATATGTATATATATATATATATATATATATATATATATATATATATATATATATATATATATATATATATATCTCTCTCTCTCTCTCTCTCTATATATATATATATATATATATATATATATATATATATATATATATATATATATATATATATATATATATTTAAAGTGATCAAATGATGGTTGAAAGGGGAAATTCTTATCGGTCTTTAAAGCTCATCTCCATTGCATTTTTTATCCTAGGATATTATATTCGAGAAAAATGTTGGCAGTTATTGGGTTTTTTACAGTGTTGATCCCTTATAATATTCAATTGTAAGCCAATTAAGATTATAGTCAGCTATTGTTCCTCACTTGTCCTAAATGTATACAGTTTTCCAAGACAACTGTTCGACTTTGCGAATGGGGATAGAACCATGACCCCGTTTCTACATTGAATGTTCTAGCCAATTATAGTCCACACACTATTAAGTTTTACAACTATGTACAACGAATGTACAACGAATATGTATAACGAATATTTAAACAATATAAATTAGTTAACGTCGTGAGAGTCAGTGGTGGAATGGTATGCATTACGTTTAAGAATAAGTCGAGAGAAAAATGTTGAATCTAACCGGAGGTAATGCAATTGTTTGTTGTTGGTTTGATTTATTCAGTGGATTTTTATGACCAGGACCACTCTCCGGTTTTGTATCTCGAACACAATATCTCACTCAGAGAAAAATAGCTTAACATTCAGAATCCAAGCAACAACGAAATATTTTGATTTTAAAAAGGTCATTTTAAAATTTAAAATCATTCTGTTTTAAGGTTCTATTCCATGAGAAAATTTGACTGACAGTTAATATTAAACTGAGACAAAAATTTATATTTAATAGTTGTGCAAACGAAACAAAAATTCTACATAAAATTTGTGCAAAACAAGAAATTTTTTTCGCACACAAACAATTTTACAGTCAACTGCCAAATAAATTTGAAATAAATTCATATTCATATAGAATAATGATATTCAATACATTTTTACTTTACAGTTAAAAAGATCCAAAAAGAAGTCCGATCAGGATTTATTTTTTGGTTATGCTTTTATAGCTGTCAAAATTTTGCTATACCGTTTAACTATAAATATGTAAATAAAGAAAAATGTTGTCTTTGTCTCTTAGCTGGAGTTTTATATTTTTTTCTCTTTTCTTTATTTTTTGACTGTCAGTCAATTTTTTTCATGGAATAGAGCCTTTATTAAGTTTAGATAATAAATTTAAAAACTAATCAATTTTAAATCAAAAATTTTCCAGTTTTACTGTGAAGCGATTAAAACATAAAATCATTACTGACTTATTTTCAATTTTTAATAATTTAATTTTTATATTGTTTTAAATTTATTTTTAAATTGAAGTTGGTGAATCATCATTTAACAACGAAAAATCACCATTTTAGTTAATAATTAAAAATTTTAGTTAATGAAATTAAAATGTCAAGTTTCAATTTTAAGATATTTGATTATAATTTTAAGATGTACGTTAACATATATATATATATATATATATATATATATATATATATATATATATATATATATATATATATATATATATATATGTATATATATATTTATATATATATATATACATATATATATATATATATAAATGATTATACATCATATAATTTTAAATCAAAAATTAATGTCAAATGATTTTTCAATTTTACAATTTTATATTATACTGTAAATTTTTTTTGGTTTATAAAATGTTTTGTTTTCATTAATTTAAGTTGAATTTTGTGTATAAAGGCTAGTACTTAGATCGATTTCACGTGAAATTTCCATACGATTTTGCCCAAGTGAACTCAGTAATGAATAATTTCAATTCTGTCTTCAATTCTCAATGCATCATATATGTCGCACATAAACTCTCAAATTAGTTTCACACGAAAATAATGATCCTAACCATTTTTTCACCGAAAATTTTGACATTTACGTTTCTGATGTTAAATCTAAATAGATGTGATAAACTTCTGTGATCTGTATTTATTAAATAAGTAAATAAGTTGTTGTGACCAAAATTCTCTCTATCCCAAAAAAAAATTCATTTCTATTTCACGTGAAAATAAATATATTTCATTTTGGGACCTTATTTTAATTACCATTTAATAGTTTTCAAAAGCCTTTATATTATATTCTATCCAGTTAGATTAACACAATAACCATGTTAGTAAATAACTTATATTATATTAAGGCTGATTTCCATTATGAAAAAAACATTGTCAGTATTTTTTACTGAAAAAACCAAATCGAGAAAAAAATTTAAAATGCCATTAGAGTGACTGAGATCGTTTTTTCCTTTGTCTTTTTTTTATAGGGGATATATTATAGTGGACAGATGCGTGTAACATAACCAATAAATTTCAATTTTTTTTTGTTTTTGAAAAAAAAAGACAAAATACACTTTAGATTTAAAGATTTAACAATAAATTTAAAAAAAATAAACTTAACATAATTACTCATTATTTCAATTATTTTCACAGTGAATTAAGGCTCTATTCCATGGGAAAAATTGACTCTCAGTAAATATTAAAATGGGATAGTAATATAGATTTTATAGTAGTGTAAGTGAAACAGAAAGCTATCTCAGTCAAACTTGACTAGAAAAATATTTGTGTTTGTGGTAGTGTGACTGCCATAAAAAGTATAAAATTGAATACTTTTTATTGCAGTTACAGTCAGCCTTCTACATAAAATTTGTGTAAGAGAAGAAATTATTTTCGTACACAACCAATTTTATAGTCAAGGGTCAAATAGTCAATTTATTATTTTGGTAAAACTATAATTGAATTGAAATAAAAATCATGTTTGTTTAGCATTGTGATATTTAATACTAAATTTTAATTCACAATTAAAAAAAATTTCAATAATGAATAATTAATGATTATTTTGGTTATGGCTTCCTCAATAGCGGTAAAAATTCTGCTATAAATAAATAGATAAACAATAACGTTGTCTTTGTCTTTTAGCTAGAGTTTTATAATTATTTTCTCTTTTTGTTTTTTTTGACTGGCAGTCAATTTTTCCCATGGAATAGAGCCTTTAAATGAATGGCACAAAACGAAATATTAAAATTATTAACTAACTATACAAAATCATCCATCTTTATTTTTCCTAAAAAATATTTCTCCAGTACTGAATAAAAATACTTCTCTGGATATAATTTGTCAGTACGGCTATAATTATTTTCTCAGTAACCATAAAAATTTACTCAGTACTGAATAAATTTTTTGCACTGGATATATTTTTTATTTCACTCGCACTTTAAGAAAAATTATATTTTTTATCCCGCCTTGACTATTTTGTCAGTATTTTTTTAATGGAAATCAGGCTTTAAAGAGTAAAATTTAAAATAAGGAATTCTAATAATCGCCATTTAAAATTGCACGTTTCAATTTGAAAATGAAACAGGTTAAATTTATCGTTTCCAATATGTTTTTAAGTTTAATCTAAACATTTTTTAAGGTTTATTTTATTTTAAAAACGATAAACTTTGGTTTAAAAATGTTTTTTAAATTTTTATATAAATTGGTAAATTTTAGAATTAAATTTTTTTTATTTAAATTTAAAATTAATGGTACCATTCGAAAACCTTTTGTTCAATTTGATTGTAATGTTGGAGCTGTATGATATAGTTGCGTTCTCCTTGAGAAATGATTAAATAAATTAAACTGTTCGTATAAACTGTCATAAAATGAAACAGAAGTATATCCCAAACACATTAGACCCAGTTTAATACACCAGTATACATTATTAATGTATATCTTAATGGATACCAAAGTTTTCATCACACCGTGGTCTCGAGTTCGATTCTCGCCGTTGACCAAAAATTAACCTGCCACGGATGACATAAAAAGCAATTGTGTGTTGACATAAAAAGCGATTGCAATTACCAGCTGTGACGCGGTAAGGACCGTTACGGCCTCTAAGCCATAGATTATTATACATTATTAATCATTGTAGTAAAAGAAAGATATTCGAGAATCCAAAAGTTTTAGCTAAAAATTTTTTAGTAAGTGCCGAATCGTTATCGTATACAGTTTACTGAGAGATTTCGTGTATATGGGTAGTTGATCTACTGTTTTGTCAGAAACCCAGAAACGAACCATTGGACATTTGAACCAATATATTTTTCTCAATCTCCCACTATTTTTAAACATAAAACAAATTTTATGCCCGGCGAAATTTATGGAAGTAGGTCATTTAGAATTTTATCCTATAAAAAACTGGGTTAACTTCATATGTTTCATCAATATATTAGAAACAAATCTTTGAATTAAAATACTGTCGACTGTTTAGTTGAAACATACTTCAAAAACTGTGTCTGGGATGAAATACCTTTAATACGTTTCTATAGGTTAGACAATTATTGTTGAGTACCACGGACGATTCCATCCAAATCGGTCAGTTACTGACTAATTTTTTTCGCTACGGATGATTATTTCCAAGTACTATGTAACATCTCGCGATTTACTTAGGTATTCCTAGGTTTTAAGTATACTTATGACTCGATCGATCGAAGGGCTATCGTTTACGCTTAAATATTAAGGAAAACCAAACAAATACTGGTATCTGTGTCAAATAACTTATGAAGATTATAATATGCGTGTGATATGTAATACCAAAACGGGACGTTTATGCCATATACTAAGTTCTTCCATACCGAGTGTTGATCTCAAGTAAATAATACAGCGATCTTTAGAGAAAGAGAGCCAACTTTCGGTAGGCCAAGGGGCCACTCCAAGGCGTAGAGAGTGATTTGGTATCTTCTTATTGTTCACAACAATATGATAATCCAATTGCAACTAATAATCATCCAATTGTATTCGCTCAATTCGTCAAATTATTTGAAAATTTTGAGCGTATGTTTTCTTTACATAATGTTCAAGTGCTAATAAGACAAAGAAACGGTCGAAGTAATGCAAATATTGCTGCCGTTCAGGCACCGCAGTTTGTTGATTCCATAAGATGTTCTCAAGAATTCGGACTGTCTTAAACCACAGCCTGGCGGACTTTGAAAAAGGATTTGGGTTTGTATCCATATAAAATTGTTCTCACTCGAAACTGATGTCATTGGACCATCGTAAACGTCGTGAAACGCTGATTTTGCCTTGGAACCACTTGAAAAAGATAACCATTTTTTTAAGAAAATGATCTTCTACGATGAGGCTCACTTTCATCTTAGTGGTGCAGTAAATAAACTAAACTGTCGATTCTGGTGCGAAGAAAATCCACAAATTATTCATGAAAAACCATTACATTCACCTAAATTGACAGTGTTGTTTTTGGTCTTGTGGAATTCATCGGTCC
>OZ010737.1:118164033-118229033 GCA_963932295.1 Tipula lateralis
GTGATAATAGTGCTAGAGGTTTGTGAAATTCATTATAGTAACGCGTTAGTGTCAAAAAATATATTAAGCGTTATTATTTTAAATACATAAATAAATTCTATATTGCCGATATTTTTGACTAAATAAAATAGTAAAAGGATTGCACACCATAAATGGATTTTGAGATATTTGTAGGTTTATTCAATAACCAGTATTCAAACTGTATTATAAATGTTTTGTATTTATAATTTCCTTATGAAGTCACTTGATATGCATAAACTCAATCCTGCAGTTTGCTCTAAGCTAAGTAGTGGAATATTAATTAACCGACATGGCCGTGTGAAAGAGTTAATGGCGATCGACTTGTTTTACTAATAACTTCATGGAAGAGTCACAAAAAATATCGCAAGGCAGTGGCGGAGAGTTGAATGACTTTTAATAGGAGCACACAAAGAGATTATCACACTTCAAACAAAAAAGTTTTTTAAAATCACCAAATCCGAATCACCAAATCACAGACTTCTCACATGTTAAATTGCTATAAGATTGGTACCCTAAGAAGATGGGACAGTACCATTCGATAGTTAGTGTTGATTCGGATCTATGCGGTCGGCCTACGTTCAATCGTATCGCTTCTTTAAAAATTAATTTTTTTACATAATTTGAATTGCAAGCTTCAAAACTTACATCTCAAAATTTAGCTAAGCTATGAAATAACAATCTATTAGTATTTTTAGAATAAAAATTGATCATTTATCAGATTCTGCAATATTCACATTCAAATCCTGCCAGAGATTTAAAATAATGACATAATCTTGATGTAAGCAATATTATTTTAGAGTAGAAGAACAATGTCAGAATTATTAGAGAAAATACTGATTACAGATATCGAACAAGGTCTCATTACCAAACACGATATATGTATATATATATATATATATATATATATATATATATATATATATATATATATATATATATATATATATATATATAATTAGTTTTTCTTAATTTAATTTAAATAAATAATATATCATATATAATATTCATGTACATATAATTTGTTTTCTTTTTATTTATTTGAAAAAGCTCCAGCTATGGTGTAACAATTAATATTAATTTTCATCATTTTATTTATTATATATAAATATATTTTAAATATTTTTGTATATATATTTAGATATATATAAATATATATACATCTATCTCGACATTTAATTTAATTTAGATATTACTGATATGTTAGTTGTTTTTTTTTATATGTTATTAAATTCTAAATTACACAACAATAAAAAAAAATTATTTTTATTATTTGCTTATACAGAAATTTATTAATTCATTATTATATATAGTATTTAAATATAATATATTTTTTTGTTTTAAATATTTATTTATGTAATTTGTTTTTCATTACTTTAAATAACAAGTCTCATTTTAGAAATAGTTATATTAGTATTAGTTTTTGTTTTAAATATTCTGTCTGTCATTTAAATTATTATTTTTTTTTTGTAGAAAATAAATATTTTTAAGTTGTTTGTTTTTAATTGACAATTTATTTTGAATTTTGAAATTTTTCACAAATTAAAATTTATAAATAAAATAAAAATTTAAAGCAAGAAAATATAGAATAGTAAAAGAAGTGAAGAAATTTATTTATTTATTTCATTTTTTATTTAATTTAAATTTAATTTTTATCACGTGTGATGAACCCATTTTTTTAAATATATATATTTACTTTTTTATTAATATTATTATTATATTATTATTATTAGTATTTATTTGAAATTACATAAAATTATTATTATTATTATTTATATTTTCTACTTAAACTAACATATAAAGCAAATTAAAAATTTTTTTCATTAAAATTAACAAAATTAAATAGTAAATATAAATTTATTTTTATTAAATTATAACAATAGAAAAATATTGTTTTATATTCTCGTATATAGTTTATGTAGTAAAAATTAAAATTAAAATTAATCTTTTTTAAATATATATGAATAATATATATATTTTTTGTTGTGAATTTACTAATTTTTTTATTTGTGATACATTTTTAATTTGTGTTTTCAATCTAACATTATTCAATATAGTATTATATAATTTAAATAAATTTCATTTTTTATAGTTAGTATTAAGTAGAAGCTTATTATACTAATATCAATAAATGCATATAAAATTTATTTAATTTTAATCGGTTTATGCAATATATATATATATATATATATATATATATATATATATATATATATATATATATATATATATATATATATATATATATATATATATATATATGTATATATATAAATTAATTTTTAATTATTATTCATACAGTATAATATAAATATTTTGTTTCTTCGTAAACTGGTCATTTATTAATTAATTAGTTTAACTTTGTTTAATATATTTATTTATTATTATAATTAAGCTTAAATGATATGTTTTATTATTTTTTTGAACGTCTTCTAAGCCGTTTACTTGTTTAGATGTTTTTTGTTATTTAAAATTTATTTATATATGTATTTTTTTTAATTAAATCGTGTCACACAATATAACCGTTCCGAAATTGAAAATATAAATATTTTATATATTATTTGTCAAAAATAATAAAAGTGTATTATGGAATTTCTTAAAAATATTATCATGTATTTTGGTTAAAAAGGGAGGACGTTTTAAAATTATAAAATTTTCAATATGAAAATTTTGTAAATATTTTGAAATGCCCAAATTATTTAATTTATTATGCTGGAAAATATAGTAGTATGAAATACCTTTGTATTTTACATATAGTGTACCGTATTAAGTACTCACCTGATTTTTTTTGTTTTAGACTGCTGGATATATGGCAAAATAATTAACAAATAACGGCGTATCACGTAAACAAAGAAAATCTCTACAACAATTAAGCTCGAAGCTCCATATGTCTTCAATAATTCAATATGTTACGGCAGCGGCTTAGGAAAAATGTTTAACAACAAATATTTTCATCGTTGAGAAACCATTTTCAGCCATTTTATGCCAAATTTTTATCATATATTAGATTATGATAATCAAATTTCACACATTTGAAAAGATGCTAAGATGATAATCAGCTTTAAAATTTTATTTTATATTTGATTTCTAAATAATGACAAAATGGTTATACTAGGTTCTTTGGTTAGTTTTAGAAAATGTACAGAAAAAAACAGTTTCTTCCTTATTTATATGTTTCAGATTTTCCCAGGACTCTTCTCTAGACATTAATTGCTTGATTGAGGCAAAATATAGTAGTTCAACAATTCCGAACCTTTTATTTTTACCACGTTTAGACTAGTTTCGACTTAATCTACCATTGACATTAGTATGACTATATGATAGTATTTACCATAAAATTAAGTCCATGAACAACTTTTCTTGCCCTATCTAATATAATAGGCACTCATCAAATTTTACTAGACTTTAAAAATAAAACTATAAATAATATAATCAATTACTGACTAAAAATAGTAAATTTAAGAATGTATTCAACTTATAGATCTAAAGTTTGGATATTTGTCAATACGTACACCTAGGCTAATGTATTTGACGTTCTCAATTAAGTATGCTTGAGGAATTGTAATATAAATTTTTTATCATTGTGTACATTTTCCCGTTGTATTTGGTTCTTGGTGTTTTTAGTGGCAGATAATTTTGCGAATACAATTGATTGTTCGTTTTAAATCGTCTCGGAAACAATACTTAATTCAAAAAAATAAAATAAGTTTAATTTAAAACAAAAAATAAATTTATTAAAAAATAAAATAAAATCATATTATAATATCGTATATAATAAAATAATAATATTTTTAAGAAATATCATATATGTATATATATATATATATATATATATATATATATATATATATATATATATATATATATATATATATATATATATATATATATATATATATAAATATATTAAACATTTTGTTGTTATTTATATTTATAATAATTTTGTGCAACTATTGTAAAATGGTTTATATAGTTTGTTCTATTTCATTATTATTATTATTATTACTTCTTGTGGTATTGTTGTTTATTGGGTGAAGATGAAAGAGATTACTTATAATAGAAAAATTAAATGCATTACTATTATTTTTATTGTATTTTATGTAGGCCCTAATTGTTTATTTATTTATATTTTATTAGTTTTTTGTTTAGTAGAAACATTCTTCGATGTTAGTGTTAGTAATAATAATAATTATATTTATTGTGAGCTGTAATAAAATTAAACAAAAAATCGTTGTGTGTTGGTAGTTATATATATATAGATAAAATTATAATTAGCAAATAAGAAACTAGTTTTTGTATACAGTGTAGCTAATAATATTGTAGTTAAATATATAACATTTATTTAATTTGTATGTTTTGTTGGTTGTAATTATATTCTGGTTTGGTCTTCGTAGTTGGAGACCAATTCGAAATAATAATTTAAATTATTTTTAAGCGAAACATAATATTCTTAGATCTCTTTTGTGTACACACCAAAAATTTGCAATACAAATTTAATCAATATTTATTTTTTGGCAGTCGTGACTTATGACTCTGTGATTTATTATTATTATTTTTTTTTAATAATTCGTATTAGAAAATTTATTCAATTCCATTTTCAATAAAGTGAAATTATAAATAATAATTTTTTTTAAATCCAATATAATTTTTTTTTTGTATAAAACGAATTATAATAATTTTTTTTTTCATTCTAAAAGTATTGCTATTTTTTATTATTATTTATTTTTTAGTTTTTCATTTAGGTAAAAAGCACGTTTTTTCATAGTTTTACTTAAAATTACAAGTTATTCATTACAATATTTATTATTTTGTTTTTTTTTATTAACAGAAATAATTATTTTTTCTAATTAAGTATTTTTTTTTTAATTTTTATTTGTTTTGGAAAAAATATATATGTATATAAGTAATAATATTAGTCTATCTAAAACAAAATAAAATAATTAAAAATAATACAAGAAATTAAAATAAAAGCTTTAGTAATTTCCCTTTTTCATTTATTATTATTTATATAGTTATATAATTTTATTGGTTTTTGTTTTTAATACTTATCATATATTATATGTATATATATTTTTATGTATTGTAATTAATAATATATTTATTATTATTTTGTAGAAAAATTATTTTTTTTGGTGATGAAAAATATCAATAAAATTGATATAATGAGTATAGATAGTGTTGGTCGAACTCGATCTATACTACTCGTACATGTTTTATTTATAGGAGCTATTGTTTGTATATTAGCTGAAATTATATAAAAAAAATAAGTATTTAATTAATATTATTAATAAAAACATTAGAAAATCAAAATTAGAAAGGTTATAAAGGGAGGATAGTGCAATGTATAGAAAATATTTTGGCAAGGGCTAAAATTTAGTGGAGTGCATTTCTGGCCACCTAATTTATAATTGCTGCACAATTTGTATACCAAGTTTTCTGTTTTGATACAATATAGGTCTTCTGAGACAAACAATAAATATGTGAAAAATTTATTAATATGAAAAAAGTTTTGACCGTTGCAAAACATGGGAGTTTACTTCCCGACAACCCCGATAAATTGCTAAACACCTGCTGATTTCACTTCACAACTGAAACTGAACTCCATTTGCAGCGCCATAAACATAGATACATTTTCATCCAAACGTTGATATGAGCCGCGTTTCATGACTCCAACTGATTCAGATCAGATCACATTTTCCATACAAACCAAAGACACATTTTGAGCCAAAATGAAATTTGGATCAAAATGTGTCTTTGGTTTGCATGGAAAAGGTGATCTGATCCGAATCAGTTGGAGTCATGAAACGCGACTATTGATAAATCAAACTACCTCGTTGGATAAAGTGCTTTTGACTCAAAACGAGTTACTGTTTCGTACGGCTTTAAGGTTGATTGATTCGTCAAATTTTACTTAAGCCAGGGATCCTATTTCTGTATACGATACGAATCTTCATTCGATACGAACATATAATTCGAAAATGAAATAGTATTTCTGTATACGAACGTACAATAGTTTTAATTTTTGCAGTGTAGGGATAGAGAAATCTATTTTTTTTAAATTTCCTTTAAAATAACCAAGTGTATTTGTGATTAATGTCACTTTTTGTCATTTAGTTTCGGTAAACAAATCAAACACGGTGGGATGTTTTTTTACGTTTTTATATTATTATTATTTTTTTTTTACGCGTTTTTATATTATAATAATAATATATTTTAATATAACAATAATACTAATATTTTTCATTATTAATAATAATTTTATTCAATTTGAAATTTGAAATCAGATCATACTTTCTTCCAGAGGTCTGGATTTCTAACTAGCGGTCCATTTGTATTTAACCGACTGGTTATTTCAGCCCATAATGATTTTGATGATACTCGGGCTTCCGCCGTTGCGTTATAATCTGTAGTTAAAGCGGGTTGCTCCTCCATGAATGCAACCAATAGCTCGTATTGTTTAGCCGTTGTTATTTTTCCCTAATAATAGTAATATTACATTGGTATGCCAATTAAAAAACCATAATTTATAAAATCATAGTTCAAAAACATTTACAAATTTCATTGATTGATGAAGATGCCTCTATTTTATTCTGTACATATCTCCTATTTTGTAGCATAAAGTGTCTACTATATATGCAGGGCCATCTTACTCTGAGCGGAAATACATCTTTCATATCTTTCCATGATTTACCAAAATGTTTAGCTTCTACTAAAGCATTGTTCTCTTCCATGCCATCGCTGGTACTCTTACTTTTCTTTTTCTTTGTGAGCTCCATTACCAATGATATACTCGTTATATCACTTGGTGATTTCCTCAGTGTATGGCTAATCCATTTTCACTTTCACCTCTTTATTTCAGTTTAATGCTGTTAGCCCAGAAAAAATTCAGTATTCATCGAAAACACCTGTTTACGAACACATGTAGTTTCTTTCTAGCTTTTTATAGCCAAGGTATTCAAATGTATTTACATCAATTTGTATCTACATTGTTGATGTGAATTGGAGTGGTTATGTTTGTGTTGAGTCACACCGTCTTTGTTTTTCTGGTGTTTATCTTGAAACCAACATCATTAGCTAGATCTGATAGCTGTTGTATTTACCTATATATCTCCAATGTATGCCCCTAGGAGACGTGATGGCAATTGAATCCGCATTACATTATCCATTAAGATCAGGAAAAGCATTGATGAGAGTACCCATTCTTATATTATATTGCGCTCCTATTTATCATTTTAAACGGCCGTTCGAAATGATATCACAAAACAATTCATATTAATACTACATATAAAACTATTATAATAATTAATACTTTTAATAATAAATTACTTATTTATTTCAATTTAATAATTTTTATTTTGCTTCCTTTCGATAACTAAATACAAAACGTACATACAGTCGGTCATGATCGTATAAAACTGTACGAGTTCGTATTGCAGAATAAGGACAATTTTTCGTCGTATCATAGCACTCGAATTCGTATTAGAAATTAAACGTTATCGTATTCAAAAATTCCAATTACATTTATTCGTACAATTATTGTACGAATTTGTATTCAGAAAAAGGAGCCCTGCACTGATAAATTTAATGTCGTCGACAGAAGATATGTGGGGTTATAGCACGATGATTCCACTTGGTACATAGCAACAATGAGACAATTTTAAACAAAATTCATAGGAAAACTTTATCTCATGAAAAAAAAAAACAGAATTGAGCATCGATTCTTAAGATTTACATCGATAACTATTTTTTTTAGGAAGATTATTTTCTAAGCCATGCAGTTAGTGAAATAAATTTAACTGTCACCCGAGCTTGTTATAAAGTGACTACAGATTACAGTAATCTTTAAAACTTTATTTATACAGGAGTTAAACATTTTTTAAGAATGATCAATTTCTATATGCGATCCATCTCGGTTGCTGCTTGAGATTTATGATTTTTTTAAAGGGTAGACAAAAGTATAGTAAGCTTTGGTCTGGTATAAGGATCATTTCATCGTGTAATTTATAAGTTTAATTATGCTTATATGTGCTCAAGCATATCAGTTTATGATGAAAGTATATTGGCAAAAATAAAATATTTCGGCTCTGATTAAGAAAGGTCGTATATTTGAGACAAATTGAATATATGCTCGTTATATATATATATATATATATATATATATATATATATATATATATATATATATATATATATATATATATAGTATAATAATATAATAAAATATATAATATATAATATATATATATATATATATATATATATATATATATATATATATATATATATATATATATATATATATATATAATAAGTGTTGATCAGACCCGTTGTCATGTATGGATGTGACAGTTGGAGTTTGGCGGATGAGTACGAAAGATGGCTTCTAACATTCGAGAGAAGAATCATGCGTGTGATATATGGCCCAAAACGCGACGATGATGGCACATACCGAGTTCGTTTCAACCACGAGATCAGGAATTTAATGCAAATTCCTGATATCGTGCATGAAATCAAAGGACAGCGAGTATGCTGGCTCGGTCACGTTCTGCGTGCTATATCTATATATATATATATATATATATATATATATATATATATATATATATATATATATATATATATATATATATATATATATATATATATATAAATAATTTAGTTTATTATGATTAATTTGTAGCGTGACTATTTTAAATTAGTCTCACATAGTTTTTTGTGTCGTATTAAATGGTTAATTGGTATTCATAGTTGACAAATTATATTAAAATTGTTTTCTAGTAATTAATAATTTAATTTAATTTAATTACAGTTGTTCAGATTTTAGATAATGTACATATGATAAATTTTGATTTAATTGTATTGTATGTTTTGTGTCAACAATAATGATTTGGAAAAATATATGCATATATTAATAGTGTTGTACATACTATTTCTGTCGTCTACCGTGCCAAAAAATTTAATTTTATTGATTTTAATTGCGATCTAGCTTTTTATAGTGTTAGTTACTAACAAAAAATCGCTGTCTTCGAAATTGAGCCATCATTAACAAAAAATGTGTCAACTTTGATAAATAGTTGCACTTTTCGCTTTCGATTAGTACATAGAATATGAGTGAAATTGTTTACCTATTGTACTTGAAATGGTTCTTGATTTTATTGTTAAAAGCTATGTACTGATTTACGGATTAAATATCGGTTCTACAAGAAGTGAAGTTTCCGGCTATGTTGCCATCGAGGCTACCGTGTAGATGGCGCAATATGGCGTCAATTTTCACACACTATTCCCAGTTATTGCGCCCGTATCTCAATAATAACGCTCTGAATGCATTGTTCTCTGGGTTTTCGGCTTAGACAAGTGACTTGATATATCATTAATTCGCACGATCATTGTGCCCCATTTACAGAACCATTACGTGAAACTTTTATTAAATGTTTTTTTGAGTCCAGTGGAAACCACCAATCAACAAGATTTTGCCAGCCGTAAAGTGCACCAAATAATAATTTTCTCTGTATGCAATGGTGTTTCGGCAAAGGCTTGTGGGTTATCTTCATCCGAAATCCGAAAAAGTAAGCTTCACCGCTGAATAAAATTATGCATTATGATGCGTATTATCATTTAAAGTATACGTAGCACGAAAACGATCCATAGATAACCGAATTAATTGCGCTGATTGTCGATTATGACGAAATCGATTTTTGGAGCGGGTATAATTCGGTTAACCGTAAAATGGACGTAATTCACGATAAGTTTTGCGAGCAGAACCATTATTTTAATAAAACATTTAAATGTATATTGATGCATGCATTGCTCTGGCGTGAGTCTATTCATTAGGAAAAGGCAAATCAATCTAATGACAAAACAGCTGTCAGATCGATTGTAAAAAAAAGTGTTCCCAATTTAAACCTCTGAAAATATCTTTTACAAACTGAGAAACTATAGAGCACAGCTTTGCGTTGTAATTTACACATGAAGTTTACATGATTTTTTACATGAGAAAACGTGTAATCTACATAAGTTTTTCGTAATTGCTCGCTTTAAATTAGATTATAATTGATGGCCAAAGTTCTTGCCAGTAATATACTGAATCAACTTATATTCTAACTTAGTGTGTATATGTTCATGGAAATAGGGAATGAAATTCAAGAAGCCTTGATGAAAATCCCGATAGAAAAGGTTATACAGTCAGTATAGTGTATTGAAAAACCTAAATAGACTATAGTCTATTTAACAACCTAATCATTTAACAACTTAGATTTAACGTGAGGCCAATCTTGATCTCGAAAAACGTAATTTCGAATTTCTTGTGAAAATTGTGTCTTCAGTTTGGCGATGTTTGGAGTGCAATCGATTTCCGACTGTTGCTGATATCTTTCCTTATCATAGTTTGCGGTGCATATAAGGATCAGCAATTATTATTCCCCAGTATCCAAGTGCACTTAAGATAGACAACGATTTTCTACTGTACTGGGATCTCTGTTCATTATCTATGTTCTTCTTTTAAATTTTATATCATCACATACTAATACCAACAATTTTTTTATAATTAAGGGGGTGGCTCATAATTATGTTACAATTTAACCCGGCTTTAAGATAACCCCAAGGGTATGGAGCGTTCTCTCGAATAAATGGTTATAATATAATAAGAAATAAATATATAGAGATGAGTACTATACTTACAAGTAGATGCTACTAATTGTGGTAAATATTTCTTCCAAAATGCGCATTGTCTTAATCTAGGACCACGTCCAATGTATGTAGTATTTAATCCCAATTCTAGATAATGCTTCCCATGTGTCGTATATTTTGGCCATTCTGGTGTATTGGTTTTAATACCTGGATTTGGATTACTATAATAAAAATAATATACAGTTTATTTTTTGTATGATACAATGTTGGCAGCTAATAATCGAGATTTACCCTGTTTTTGCAAAATTGGTCCAATATCGCATAATTTTTCGGCTAAAATCTTTCTCCTCCTCGGTGTAGTCTAACGCTGGATTGAGTGGCTCACCAAAAACATAATTAATTTCATCGCCATGCATAACACCTGTCCAATTAGGCCAAGGATTTCCTTTGCTTCGATGGGTATACAAATACATGTACACATTGTTACCTTCTTCGGCATATCGGTGTGCAAATTCATTTACATTGCAAGTAAAATGATAGTCGCCAACCATTTTATCGAGTGCATCCCGATTACGATGTGGGTTGTCTGGTTCAATCCAATCGGTGTATTCAAATACGATAGCTTGGCGAGCAGCTACGTTTACGTATGGATTTAATTCGGTTACAGCCTAAAATAAATAAACAACAAAAACAAAGTATCGATAAGACGATTGTTAGAAAATGTTTTCGGCATATCGGTAAATAAAAAATGTACGAACTTTAAGAAATTGTTCTCTAGTGACTGTAATACCGTCTTCTTTTCGGAAAAGATCGGTCAAATAGTAGATTATAAAATAATAACCTTCTTCTGTATTGCTACCGGTTAAAATGTCGGTTTTCTTGAATCGTCCCGAAGCTAGCGATCTCTGTGGCGTTTCATCCAAAAATGCACCGTCGACAACTGGGACGAATGGAAATTCACATATTCCCAGCGTGCCCCATTCATTGTCAACCAAATCTTTTGCTTTTTTATCGCGCAAACATTCGATTGTTTCCGATAATCGTGTTTCATTGGCCGGACAATTTACCGCTTCTGCTAATCGCATACCCCGTATTATGGCCTCTTCGCGTGTCACCAGAGCCCATGGGGCAGTTGGTGAACCACTTTCGAGAATAGCGCGCTGGAATAAATCCCGTGATAAGGCGGATAGCAAATGTAGAGATACAGAAACTGCTCCAGCACTCTCGCCAAATAGTGTTACCCGATTCGGATCACCTCCAAAATGGTGTATATTATTTCGAACCCATCTGTTGATTAAACGTTAAAATACCGTTATATAATCATTATATGTAATACCGATTAATTTAATACCTTAACGCTAAATTTTGGTCAAATAAACCAGCATTTCCGGGTGCTTCGGGCGTGCCTAGATATAAAAATCCTAAACTAGCAACACGATACTGCATCGATACAACAATCACATTTTCTTCAGACGCCAACGTTCTATGATCATACACATCTAGGGTCGCGGTGCCCGAATAAAATCCACCGCCAAATATCCATAGCATCACAGCAGAATTTTTAGGACGAGGTTTTGGCACAACTACATTAATGTAAAGGCAATCTTCTGACAGCAGTGTATTCGGATTCCACATGGTTGAACCCGGAAAATCACCAAACACCGTATCAACAATTTGAACACACGAATTGGGCAAAACGGTTGTATTCAGTACACCCTGCCAATGGTCGGTGGGACGCGGATGTCGAAAACGGAGTGCACCCACTGGTGGTTGGGCATACGGGATACCCAACCATGCATCGACTTTTTTACCCGACGGTGCCGCTAACGTAATACCGCGTATTTTACCTTTATCGGTCGACACAAGTAGCGGATCATTTTCGTCGGTCTCCCTTCGGGTTATACCTTTTTTTCGTAGCGATTGTTCGTGATTTTTTTCCCGCTTCAATGTGCCCAATTCGGGATTTACTACTCGAACACTTTCTCCATGTCCAAGGTATGGTGTAAATATTTCATCTGAAACGAGATAAAAAAAAATGTTGTAATCGCATTGAATATGGAAACGCAGAAACAAGTTCGTCATAAATTTACTCGTAATCACAATACGATGGGACAAGAAAGAGTATGTGGGTAATACGTAATGGGAGTTTTCAGTGGAGAGTTGACTGCAAGCAAATATGTTGGTTGTCTATAAGAGTTTAGTAATTTGTTATTGGCTTTAAATGTACCTACTCGTATATGTTGTCGAAAATTATAGATTGTGGGAGTAACAATCGTACGAGGACGCTTATATACACTATATACAAATCAACATAATCGATTGCAATTAAATTGATCATATCGTTAATTAGTGTATATCGTTTATATCCATTATGAGTCTTTATTTAGAAATAAGGGCGAGCTATGCACCCTACTACATCTACATGAATAATTGATTACTATAAGAAGTTGATTTATTAACAAATGTATTTATACCTACTGTGGGTTTAATAGGTTAACCTACAGTAATTATAAATGGGTTTAAGTGATCGTGAACAACGGATTGAATTAGCGAAAGTCGTTTCAAACAGTCACCGGTTATAGCTTAATGTTTAAGAGAGTTTCTCATCACGCCGCGGTCTTGAGTTCGATTCTCGCCGTTGACCAAAAATTAACACGCACCGGATGACATAAAACGCGATTGTGTGTAAAAGAAACATTCATTGGGCTGACCACCTGCAATGTACACCAATCGTCAAAATGGTTCGTAAGGTCTCAGTTGAGACGCGGTAAGGGTCGTTTACGGTCTCTAAACCATAGATTATCATTCCAAACATCGAGAATCGACTTTTTTCAAAAATATAACATCAACGCTAGCCTGAACTGTTACTAAAATCATAACACAGTTAGTCACTGCGGCATTAGAAGATTATGAGATAAGAAAGACGTCAGGGCAGCCGGTCAGTTATAATTATATCAGAGATGTTTTTGAATATTGGTACAGTTTTAGGTATAAATAGAGTCTTAAGGTTAATACTTTTCAGTTTGAGTTGATTGTGAAATCAATGAGATGGTACTTAGCTTGTGAAGATAGAGACCACTTGCACATATAGTATAGTCAATGGTTTCGTCGTTTTGATTGCATTAACTGGGCCAATTGATAACTTATTGCCACGACTTGAAATATTGTTTTCTCACTTAACGTTCATTATGTCTACCCACGCAACGCTTACATATATAAGGTTGGCAACTAAGTAATTGCGGATTTCTCTCATAAATGGCTTCAGTTGAATTTTTAATTTTGCAGACGTAGTACAAATTTAAAACACATTTTGTTATTTGATAGTTGGCAATTCAGTTGGCAAAAAGTTTTTTGATCGGTTTCGTAGTTTTCGTTTTAAAAATTGAAAAATGAAAAATCAAAAGGAACATTTTCGTATATTTTACTTATTTATTTCCGCAAAGGGAAAACGTATCACAAGCTCACAAAAAGTTATGTGCTGTTTATAGTGACGAAGCCTTAAAAGAACGGCAGTGTCAAAATTGGTTTACCAAATTTCATTCTGGTGATTTTTCACTCAAAGATGAAAAACGCTCTGGTCGTCAAGTTGAAGTTGATGACAACCTAATCAAAGCATTAATCGATTCGGATCGTCACAGTAACGCACGTGAGATTGCAGAGAAGCTTCATGTATCACATACATGCATCGAAAATCACTTAAAACAACTTGCCTATGTTCATAAACTCGATACATGGGTTCCTCACGAACTAAAACAAACGCATTTAACGCAAAGCATTAACAGCTGCGATTTGCTAACGAAACGTAATGAAAATGATCTATTTTTTAAACGACTGATAACTGGCAATGAAAAATGTGTTGTTTAGAACAATATCAAAAGATCGTGGAGCAGGCTAAGTGAACCAACTATCAAACAACATTAAAAGCTGAAATTCATCAAAAGAAGGTTTTGTTATCAGTTTTGTGGGATTACAAAGGAATGGTCTACTTTGAACTCTTACCACCCAACCGAACGATCAATTCTGATGTCTACATTGGACAACTAACGAAATTAAACAATGCAGTTGAAGAAAACCGGCCCGAATTGACAATTCGAAAAGGTGTTGTATTCCATCATGACAATGCAAGGTCACACACATCTTTGGTCACTCGGCAAAAATAATTGGAGCTTGGTTGTGATGTTTTGCCACAACCACCATATAGTCCTGACCTTGCACCATCTGATTATTTTTTGTTTCGATCTTTACAAAACTCCTTGAATGGTATAAATTTCAAAATGATGATGATGTCAAATCGCACCTGATTCAGTTTTTTGCTAATAAAAACCAGAAGTTTTATGAACGTGGGATTATGATGCTGCCTGAAAGATGGCAAAAGGTCATTGATCAAAATAGGCAATAAAAATCTATGGCTTAGAGGCCGTAAACGGCCCTTACCGCGTCTCAACTGAGACCTTACGAACCAATTTTAACGATTGGTGTACATTGCAGGTGGTCAGCCCAACGAATGTTTTTACACACAAACGCATTTTATGTCATCCGGTGGCATGTTAATTTTTGGTCAGCGGCGATAATCGAACTCGAGACCGCGGCGTGATGAGAAACTCTCTTAACCATTAAGCTACGACCGGCGACAATGAGTATATGTTCAGTATATGTTCAGTATATTCATCGTCCATGTCACAGACGGGACATCTATCTGCCGTACGGGCAGGCCCATGCTTTTAAGAAGATACCTTAAATAATATGAAGTATAAAGAAACCATGCTTTTAAGAAGATACCTTAAATAATATGAAGTATAATTAAAAGCCTCAGGTTTTCCCAAGTATGAAATACTCGATTCCACGATGGCGAAATAATATATTTGCTTGTCGCTGACAGGAAATTCTGTGCCAATAATAGGTCTTCTTCAGATCTTGTCAGCTGCTCTGAGGTGTTCTTTAGTGATTCCAGACCAATGAAAGCAGTAGTAACAAAACCGCGAACAAGTCCACAGACAGCCTCATTCTTCTCAACTTCAGTGTCTTCTGGTGCTAAAAAGAGTGTTATTCTGTTTGTGACTGTCAATTGTATTTTAACAGTCAGTCCCATTTATACTTAATGGTATGGTATCCAAAACTTTTAATGGTCATTGGGCTGTAGGTCAAAGCTCTACGCCGTGCATTTCCGCTTGCAATATGTTTGCACAGGTGCTCATGGACTTTAACAGGGTTGTTATTTTCCCGGAAATTTTTAACCCCACTCACCTTCGGTTTTTAAACTCTCTTCCAAACGACGGCTCTTCTATGCTCCAATGATACGGTATGACTACACGGAAAGGTTTATCGAAACCAGCTTTGCTGCCTACAATCAGGCGACATACTTATTGACTATTCTATCTGAAAATCTCTCAGGATTTTCTGGTGGCCGACCATATTTCCTAGTTTAAGTTTGATTTTTTGCCTGCATCTTCAAGGCTACAGTTACGGCTTTGTTTATATGCAGGTTTAAAGCAATCATTGTATCCGTAATACCGAGGTGTAGAGTAGGATCTTATAACCTCCGCTATTCAGCCATGTAAATGGTACATCGCCAAAGACCATAATAGAGGCGTTGATACTCCTCCTTGTGGATATTATTTTACCACCTTAACGGTTAGTGCTTGTCTACCTAACCAGACTGTAATAACTCTATTCTCTAACATGGAGTGGATCTACATAATTGTGTAGGCGGGTCAACCCTCTTACTAATAAGTTCATTTACTACAACGTAGCATTTTATTCAGAGAAAAACTCTCTATTCTCTTTACATATGACGGTTTCTACTCTAACATTGCCGAAGGTGCTGAATTACAAACGGAACGCAGGCCGCAATAAACTTGATACTTGATTTTGTATCCGAACTCACGATTTATATTCGAAACATTTTAAGAATAAGTAATGTGGTCACAAATAGCTTGTCCCGAATAAGTAATTCATAAGATGCTTCGATGAAAGCAATGAAGACTTGCCGAGTTCTATAATATATATATATATATATATATATATATATATATATATATATATATATATATATATATATATATATATATATATATATATATATATATATGTGTATATAGTCAACTTCTAGCTCTATTAAATATCCTCGTCCTGCATGTATATCAACAAACATGAAATTTCACTCTTCTTACGGTTAACGTGTCCCTGTTTACCAAACGGAATTAAAATGTGGTTAGTTCGGTAACATGGTGCTTGTCATTAACCAAAAAGTCAACATCATATAAAATCTTCGGTTGGCAAGTGCAATTTACTAAAGGCACTAGTCACGCATATTCATATTGACATCGTTGGACCTCTAGCTGACTCAGAGACTATAGAGAGCTTCAATAGAGATTTAAAAGATTCACGTAGATCTTGGCTTATACCAAGTATTAAATCTCTGAGTAACCAATCATATACTTTGAGTTAGAGCATTATTTAAAGAAGAATTAAGCCCAGCTAACTTTGGCCATAAACAAACTCTTAAAATTTTCAGGTTCATGGACTTTTATCGAAGGCTTTTCACAAATCGACACCCCTCAATATTTTAATCTCGATAAAATGTATACTGTTTATGTTAACGAACATGATGCAGTCTCTTAAACCCTGAGGAAGCACCGTATAAAATAATTTAGAAGGAACCTTTAACTTTCTTTTGAAAAACTAGTAAAATTTAATGGGAAGGGTACTGTCCAAAATGAACCAAAAAATCAACATACGTAGCGGCGTATCCGCACCATCATTTTATATAGAGTCTGTCCTCGAAATGAAAATATCACAATTCAAAGTGGTTTTTGAACTCACTTCACATTTTGAATTGTGCACAGCATCCGGTTATGTGCCAAATAATATTATCTCGTTAAAATAATGAGAATGATAATCTCATTTCACAAATGTGTGCAATCATTTTTTAATTAAATCGTAAATGTTGTTACATAACCAAAGCATATACCTGCATCATGCATGTATGAATTTATTATGTTGAATAAATAGAAAGACAATTAAACATTGTATATGTAGATACATAATATAACGAATGGGAAAGCATTTTCTATATTACGAATGTTGTACTTAAAATTATGAGTGTATCTGAACGTAACATACATTTTCCATTTATTACCATTTTCCAACCACTAAAATTTAATTAAATAAAAACAAAATAAATAAATGAATTAAAATATGAATACACAAATAATTTACGTAATAATGGAATGTGTAGTTAGTGTACTCAACCTTAATAATATATTCGTTTGGTTCGGTATAGAATTTTTCTTGTCGATTTGATGATTCTCGGATGTGGGGTGGGGTGAAGGTGTATATAGGTAAATAATACAATTACCTTTGGAAAATTTTAAGTTTTTTTTGTCAATTGATAAAAGAATAAAATTTATTTGAATTTAATTAGTTTCCTTTTTTTGTCATGGAAGATTTGTTTATAGGCGAGGGGTAAGGTGAGATAAAGGGTGAGCAAATCGAAATTGTTGAGGATTATTTATATTTATAATACAAATAAACCATGTGACTAGATTTCGTATACAACTTTTAAGGCTGGGGGTTTGTCAGCTTTCATATTTCATAACCATACAGAATACACTTATCATAGACGGTGACTAATCCTGGTTAAATCTAAGATGGACGATATGTTAATATCGATTCGGAGGCTAGACCTAAATAATTTTGATACATTAGTCGTCCACGTTTAAATATATCCATGCGTGTAAAGAAAGCGCTGCAAGTTTTAGCCGTGCTAAGCTCTGGTCGAGTCATTGAAACCTTTATCAGAAAACGAGGCTGCACCAGTAATTAGTGTAGATACTAAACAAGCATAAAGATCTCGATAAAGAACACAACACTTTTGGGGATCCATTTGCTTTTGAGAGATGTGGTTTGTGTTATGTAATGTTTAATCGCATGCTAGAATCACTCTTCGAAGCTGTGTCGACTCTTTAAATCGCTTGGAAAAGTATAACTCACAGATATCGTTACAAAGTAAAGAAACTGGGTATAATTGACTAAATCAACTAGGTAGTCTGAATAAAGTTAGACTTCACCGGATATCCAGTCACATGGGTATCAAACGAAATATATTGGCTGATACATTGGCCCATTTGGGTGCGGTTTATACTTTTGTGGACCTGATTCCGCTTTAGGACTGACGTCATTATCTCTTAAACGAGAAATTGTGAAACGATCACTTTGGTTATCTACACACAATAAGAGATGAGAAATCTCATCTCCTTTCGATTATTTAAAATTTTCTTTGGATCAATTAATCAGCAAAGATTTCAGTCCTTCTTGAATTATGCATAAGGGATCTTGCTGTACATTCTCACTGGGAATTGCTCCCTGAATAATCAGATGTTTCGAATGAAAATTAGGATCATTGCAAACTAAGAACAGTGTGGGGAAGAAGACGAAACTGTTGAGCACTTCTTGTGCTCCTGTTCTTCATACACTTCCCTTAGATTGCACTGCTTTGTATCACAATTCATATTTGAGGATAAACTGACAACCTTAAGGGACAAACAGATGGCGGGACTACGAGAACAACAGATGGCGGGACTACGAGAACAAACAGATGGCGGGACTACGACTGTATACGTCTTAGAATGGGATGTCACAATGAGCCAATCGAGTCTGAGTGACGGAAAAAAGCAACAGGGTAAGAATGGGGTTCAAGTGATCTTTCCCCAATTCCCATAGAATTGTGAAGTTGAACATCTTGTTTAGAGTGTTTTAAAATTATAGAGTATGCATACTGCGCTGATATCTCAATCATTATCGGATGCAATTACTTTGGCTGAGCATAATAGAGCATAAATATTCAGAGTTGAAAACAGAAAGTACGGAGGAGTAAAGAGCGCAGCTGAAATGCTTTAATTAGCTCCTTTGAGTAGAGCTCTACTCTTACTAAGCGCAAAAGAACTGGTTTACCAATCTGGATTCGAGCGCTCGTCAGACTGATGATACGAGACCAGGACATTTCTTAATAGAACCATTAAAACCGGTCATACGAGAGATAACTGCTCGTACAGACGCCACTCAAAGAGAGTACCAGAAAATATTGGTAGTGAAAAGATAACCAAATTATACTCAAGGTATACATAATTTTATTCGAATTTTTCGTGGTGTCCGGTGCTCACTGCTAGACGAATCAGACGACAAAAGATTTACTGTCACAGGGTTATGCTGAAGACATCGCCATATTATTGGTTGATAAATTTACGGATTCACTGTACGTAGGACTTTTTGGATAGAAAAGTATTAAACTTTCACATTTTGGGGATGATGCCATCTTACTCTTATCAGAAGTCAATTATTTGGGGATCTGGTTGAATCTGATCATCAGATTACGTAGAAAAACCATATTAAAGAGAAGAGACTGGCATTTAGAAGAGTGCACTGGCTATATGTTTCGGTTATCATACCAGATAGCTAAAATGATATTTGATAGCATAGTCGAAGGAAAACCTCTGAAGAACCTGCGTAAAAGTTAGTGTTTAGGAATTGTGAAAGTTTTGCATATCGCAGTACTTGAGGTGGCGAGTCTGGTATAGTTTTTTTAAAAGAAGGTATGTAGATCTTACACCCACTCGCCTGTAGGACAAATACATTCATTTCAGCGCTGCTGAGGACTACCAACTTAGGAAAAAATATGTCGCTTTTAGAATAGTGGGACTAAGTTGTTCGACGTTTTATGTACAAAAACAAAATAATATTTTCTCTGTGACAATTTAAACTGTGACACAATTTAAGTGTTCTTGATTCGTTGTAAGACGCCAAATAGTGATATGTAATTATGAACAAATTGTTGAGACCTATACCGACCGCCCAGGTTGCGCAGTGATTCAACCACTGCGGCGTGGAGCGGGAGGTACCGGGTTCGAATCCAGTTAGGGGCAGGATGCGAAAAGGGATTTTCACCATCGACCGTCTGGGCGGTACGATTGGTGGTGAGAATGAACTCATCTGAGATCCAGTTGAGGTTAGAATCCGTGTGCCGTCCCATCTTCCATGTACTATAGGCTGGCATGGAGCTATGCAATGTGCAGATGGTTTCTACGTAAATCGGACCTATAGCCGGAACGTAAAGAAATATAGTTGGAAGTCACAATGGGCCAATATAGCCTGAGTGACACAGATAACACTACACAAAAAAAAACAAATACCTATCGGTCATGTTATTCAAGCCAACGAGTACATATACCAACACACGTAGAATAGAACGAAATGTGTATAGAAAGGAGTTTTTGTATTTCTCTGATCGTTTGATTGTTGGAAGGATAGTCGGGATTGAGTTATAGTCTCGTATTGTTTATCCAAAATTAACAAGTAGATTAGTCACAACTGACAATCCAAGTAAAAAATTATGTATTTAATGAATTTGTGAACGACTACGAATTCACGTTACGACTGAACGTATATATGTTCTTGTAATTAACTAGTACATTCACGTTACGACTGAACGCACAGTATGAACATCAAGTCCGGTAGCATATGCCTGATGAGATGGATTTTTGATCTTCACGACTACTCAGTTATTCAATGACCTCATCATCATCAAATCGAAACCAGCCTACAAGATACAAACAACAACTCCGGATTACCTTACACATTCAAATTTAAAGTAAGCTACACGCTTCATTGGTGACCCCGATGGCCCTGTTTTTAGGGGCCATTACACGTCAATACCCCTGACAACAATCTCCCGATAATTTCCATGATACCTCCTGCCTTTAACATAACATGCCAAAGTTAACTCTCATCGAATTTTCTGCCTTCTCTCTCAATACGTAATACGTGGGAGTTCGTTTCGCGCTCAAGGCTCATCCAGGTTCGTTTCATGTCGAAACAAGCTTATCTCACTAAGCTGGGCGAATTCAGGTACCCCAACCAACGCATTACGTACGACATGGGATAATCATAATCAAACGGAGGGGGAATTTACTTTCGGGGGAAGTATAATGTGGCATTCAGAGCAACTCAAATAAATCATAAATTTAGCTCACGCCACAATCAATTAAATAAAATAGATATTTCGAGTTAAGTTCTTGTAATTCACTAGTACTGTCGCTTCACGACTGAACGTATTATACGAATCCGAACAGTATGAACTTGGGTCCGGTAGCATTATTTTATGCCTGATGAGATGGATTTAAAACTAAGTTATCAAGCTGACTTTTGTATCGTCCAGCAGATGAAGTAACAGTTTCTAAAAGTCCATTCACTTTTGAGTTTCGTGAATGTATATGAACAATATTTTAAGAGAATACAGTTGCTCTAATTGCTGTACCCAATAACACGCAAAAGCTTAGTGATCCAATCAACCAGTACAGATCAGCCGGGCATAATCGAAAAAACCAACTACTTAACTCTTCTAATCGATGTTAAAGTAGACCTCTTAATGCTCCCAGTTACGGTGAAATTGTTGAACAGTGTGATGTTGGTCTTTAATAGATTGAGATAATGGAAATTATGATCTATTTCACGATACGACACCAGGTAAGTGTAGTTTAGGGTGATATTCCTAGACAATTTTTCATATGTAAGCATGCGAACAGACTTGCTGTTTCCTCAAATGAATATTGTCGTTAGGTCGTTTAATTGTGAAAATGAAAAGATGAGGAAGCAGTACTATTGATTATTCTGCGTTTGAATAAAAGTTCATGATGGTTTGAATATAGAAGAAGAAAGATAAAACTGTATTTCACCAAAGCGATCTTGATTGATTCAAGCCGGAATGTTCAAAACGAGCTTTATTTAGTGTAACAAAAAATACAAAAATCAACGTTAATTTTATACAAAATGTATGAAAGATAAGGCTTTACTATATAACAAATATCTGAATGAAAAGTAGTTCGAATTTAACCAAGATTATAGTCAATTGAAAACAAAAATTTCAGTTTTCATCCTGAACTTGATCATTTTTCGATTTATTTTTCCATTTTATTTTATTAATTAAATGAAAAAATGGTATTTTAATAACTTAAAACGCAAATAGAGACAGATACATAATTAGGTTACGAAAACTATATTTTATATCAAGTATGCTCAAAAAGAGAATAAATAAAAATGACACTACACCAAGCCAAATCAATTTCACTAAATTTTAAGTTGTATTGCGATTTGTGTTGCATTTACGTAAAAAAGAAACAATACCAATACACAAAATTACATATACACATTTAACATGATTTTGATTTGACATACGCAATTATAATTTTAACAAAATTTTTATAACACAGTAACGCTAGTAATGGCATTTCATCGAACTGTCACTCAATTTAAAAAAAATATTCTCTTGCTCCCATTGTTATGACATTTATGTCATTATGACAATTGATTTTGTATTTAATGCATAACTGTGCAATTAAATATTATTCTTATGTTAATACAGCATCAATAAACCTGTTTTACTGGACGACGTATTTCAGGATTGAGAATATAGTGTTGTGTTGCGATTGTGAATAAATAGATAGCAAAAAAAGAAATTGTAACTACGTTTAGTTGTCAATTTTGAAATGTAAGCATTGGCTGCTGATTATGTTATTCATTGACATCCGTTGTTGGAAATTTATTTTCAAAATGGTTTATGTTTATAAATTCCGTTTTAATTAATAATTAATTTTTTAAGCTATCGCGTTAAATTTTATATATTTTCGTCAAAATTATTTTTCTAAATTTATTAAGAAATGAGTTTGACTTTCGTTGTATTTCCAAGAGAGAATTAGAGGGAGTAAAATATATTTTAAAAGATATCATTTATTATATATTGAAATAAAAATCACAAAATTAATAAAAATATAAATTTATCGTTAATTTTGATCGTGATTTATTTTGATTTAAAAAAAAAGATATATGTGCAGATCTAATTTCACCCTTTTTTTGTCATTTAATGAATAAAATTTTAAAAGCTCTAACTTGATATAGCTTAAAAACTTAAAAAGAAAATTGTACGTTGCGTATGAGTTTCTTGATAAAATGTACATTAATGATACACTAAATAAAGCTCATTACAAAAACTGAGTATGCATTCCGGCTTTATATATTAAGAGTGCTTTGATATCACACAGTGAGAGTTTTACCTCCTGAGATATTACCCAAGTTGATCTTAGGCAACGAATCCAGTAGTTTATTATACATCAATCCGCTTTTGTATAAAGAAACGATCTGGTATTTTGTAATTTTTTGTTCGACCGTGTATAAAGAGTACGGTCGATGTACGATTGACATTTAAAACGTGGTAATAGTGTTCTTCGTATAAATATTGTTATATACGTTTTTTCTCCCCAATTTATTTTATCGGTTAGTTAATATGCTATCACCCTCTCCTCATTTCTGAACTTGAATATACGTGTATGTGTTAAACGCTTTTAGTTGTCATCACTTCCCTTATGTGAACAATATAATGTTCACACTTCACAGAAGAAAATAATCAAAATTAATAAAACAATATTGCACGAATAAAAGAGTTACGTTTTGTGATAGCCATCTACACTTTGTACACACGCAGCACACCCTCTAGCCAAGGTCTAAATCTAAAACTAAACTTTTATGTATTGGGTGTTAACACAAGCAACAACAACATTTAAGTAGATTGTTATATCATATCTCTATCAATAATTCAATTAAAATATGGGAAAAAAATCATTTGACACATGAATGGACATTGTATTTATAAGAGCTTTTCGTGTTGTTTCAGCTTTGTTATTGTTTTTGTTGCTATGATTAATGTGTTAATTAATTAATTTTCCATTAGTTTAACTTTTAATGATTCATTTCTTCCCATTTTGCTTTTATGATTTTTCCTTCGCTTTGTTTACATTTATTGAGTTTTATTTCGGTTTTTGTATATTTTAGGTTTGAGCAGATAGTTTTGATTTTCATGTATAAGCTATGTCGTGTGTTTGGATGGTGGGCTTAAAAATAGACCCCAACTCCCCACATAGAAGAGTCAACGAAATGTATACAGGCTAATAGAACAATTATTTGGATTTGTTTCGATATTCGTTCGTTCTTGTTGTTATTACTAACTATATACTACTGTACTGCTATGATGTTGTTAGTTTAAGGCCTATCAATCAACAAATTTATTCGTTTAATAATTAATTCGTTTGTTGTTAAATATCGAGTGGGGGATTACTTTTGTGTTTGGTTTATGTGAATTTTTACATATTTACGTTCGTTTTTTTTTGGAAAATAAATCGTTTTAATTGCTTACATTTATTGACAAGTAGTGCTCAAATAAACGATGATAGTTTTGACAGTATATAGTTAACGATCGATATTGTAATTATTTTTATTTATCGATTTGTGACAAAAGGCTTGCAATATCTTAGAGTAAGTACAAATTACGCTCTTGCTAGATTGATGGTACGAATTATCAATAGCACAAGTAGATAGTTACATTCAACACTTTTGCAGATTTATATAAACGTTCTTTGATCCACTAAGCTACGGTAAATATAGTATGGTATATACAATGTGATTGTCCTGTTGCGGTGTGGTAAATGAAAAATCTCAACGGAAATATACTAATCTCAGTATGGTGAAATTCAGTCCACAACTGATTGATTAATATTGTCATTTTGCTGTTACTATTTGGTTCGTACTATTTGGTTAGCTGAAGCAATCGTATAAGCAATGATTAGAAAACGTAAAGCTGTTTTTGCTAGAAAGGCAGCTAATGGAATTAGCTAGATGCAAACATGATGAGTTTTTAATATCGGATTGCTCTACACATTTTAAGTCCTCTATCATCTGTTACTCGGGACTAGGATGGAAGTCTAAGTTATTAATTGTCCACATGTTTCACCAGTTGTAATTGAATGTCCTCACATACAGACCATTCAAAGTATATGTAATTTATAATAGAGCTTTTCATATTCATCCAAACATATATTCAGTTTTTGATATGCGCTTGAACATCTGGGAATACCAAACAAATATATCTGTGTAAAATAAGAAAAACTCTCAAAGATATATCAACAAATTCGTTATGAGGGAGTGCAGCAAGTATCTTGGAAATTACTCGCGATCAATGTACTGTCCATCTTATTGCAGGCAAATGGGCTTTCAACATTCCACGTCCTCGTTTGCAATCAAAATATCTTTCAAATGTAGATAAGCTGAAATTGTGTATAACGTTACATATTGAACCCAATATTTAAACCAGGAGCTATATGCAAAGAATTCTAGTTTGGCCCAACTTTGCGTACTAATCCGGACCGAATTGTGCATTGAAATAATAAAAGAGAATCATCCTTCAGTTGGAGAAGCGGTCATTGTGAGTACAATACTGTATTGGACAACAATGGCGTGTGTATGTACATCAGCCCGTTGCTAGTTAAATGTACAACTGGACGTTTACATTGTTTTTCCGAATACCAAATATTCATGCGAAAGCTTTTCGGTATTTACCTTTAACAAGTCTTTTTAACGATCTACTATTAAATCGATTGGTTGTACCTACGACAGACAGGGTTAAGAAGAATAATAGCACAAAGGGCTGCCCAGATTTAGGAAGAGGACGATTTTTTGATAGTATAAAAATTTACAAAAGATTTGGCTTGAAACCGAATTAGTCGTATTTTTTCGTTCATGCTTTGGGTCTCGAAGATTTCATTCCTATACTATATCATCTGAATGATAGAATAAAATTCCTCTCTACAAACACTAAGGTGCTGAAAACAATATTGATAGTTTTCTGTTGGTAAGTTACAACAATGAAGATGCTGGGGTAAGGGTCCTTTCTAGACAATAACTCATATTTATTTTTAATTTAGAAAACTCTTTGCACATATAAATCATCCAAATCGGTATAGGAGTGATTCCTAAGTATAGACAAGATATCCAATCGTTTTACGTTCTTGTCATTTCACTAGGACTAAATGTAAGCTCGATCATGGTATTACCAAAGATAATAAATATTATATATTTATTCTTTTTGGTATTACTTTAAGTACCTGGTCAAAAACTAGATATGCTGCTCAAATATAAAAGAGAAACATAAGAGCTGATATGAACTAAGAATAGACGACATTGGATCTTGAGGCCACTGTAGATAACAATTTATGTGGAATTTCAGCAATTTTAGTAAGAAATCATGTTCTGTATCGAATTATTTTTCGTATAGATGATAGTATGAGCTTCGCAATTGTCGATTGACAAACTTTTATTTATCCAAAAACAAGATTTAACTATCGACCCTGGACTTATGTAAGTGTTATTTATAAATCTATGGTGAAGTCCGCTCTTATTTCAATTCGAAAGGCTTGAGGTTGATTAGGGTATACTATATTCGGATTAGGGTATTCTATATAAGCTCTATAGGTTTTGATCCGAATAATATTGCAAATCCATGGTAATAAACGAAGTTGCAATTCTAGAACATTACAAACATTTGTGTAAAGCTTTGAACTGATTTCTAACAAGTATATAAATAACCACTTTAGCCCCTGGCAGGCTGAGCTTATCTCAATAATTTAAGCTATTGACTATATAAGCTATAAAGGTCTACAACCATGCTAAATCACGTCGAACTTCGCCTTTTGATAAAAGAGCCAGAGTATTTCAAGATGAAAATAAAAATATCGGTTTCTATGTGTAAATGAGGCCACAACCTTTTCATAACTCAATTACGATAGCCAAAATTTGTGGTAGCCTCTGATAGAAAATATTCTGTTATAATATCAGTCCTCTTCAGTATATTCAAATTCTGTCTTTTGGCACAGACTCAGTTTTGCATAATATTATCTTTAACATGGGGGTTATAGGTCAGATCTGGATTACAAAATCATTCTCACTGAAAGCGATAAAGGTGCATATTGTTCAGATTCTGCTTACCCATATGTTGATATTTAACCAACGGAGCGACGATCTGTTTGCATAACTATTTTAATGTTTTGATCTTATATATTTAAAACTATTTCATTTAACCGATTACTTCCTAATCAAAAATTATATTTCTATATATATATATATTGGATGAAACACTACTTACCATCATCTTTTAGCATAGATGCGGTTAATTTTTGTTCTAATGTCGAAGTATGTCCATTTTCTGTTACATCGTGATGTCGTCCTTGGACCAATCGATTGGTAATACTAAATATAAGAACCACTGACAAAATCCATTGACCAGTGCTATATGGTCTCATTGAATATACTAAATGGGATTTCATCTCCATTTTTGGAGAAATCTATAAAAAAAATTAAAAAATAAAAGATAAAATGTCTGATTGACGTTACATTTAACAATGTCGTCTCTTTATTATCGTCTCATGCCGCAAGAAAACTTTTAAGATAATACTTTAACTTACCTTTCGTCAACAATTCAATTGTTCAATTGAAGGCATAGCATCTGAAAATAGAACAAAAATCAAAAAATTAATAAATTTTTAATTCCATCCATTAACAAATTTGTTTATTTTTAATTTTATTTCGAAAACGTCTATTTACATTAATTAATAATTAAGATTTTATATTTTACTAAAAATATCATTTGACTACGCATACAAATGGTATCGTCCTCCTCAAATTTAAATTTCTAGAGATATAAAAAAAAATTGTTATTTTTGACAGGCGAGAATTATTATTTTTACAAAACAAAAGATTGAGGTCAGTGGGAAGAGTTCACACTTTTAAATGTTACAGTATAACCAGTCCTCAAATTTTATCTGTAACAATTTCCAATCCAAACATATCAGCGAACCGGTGAATTCTGTGGGCTTGGCAATGTACATTAATATGCCAGAATTAGCCTTAGCTATTTAAAAAAAAGTTGGAATCCAGAAATTTTCTGAACTTTTTTGGGATTTTAAGCGTAATTTTTTAAAACACTTTTCTAACTGACAAAATTGACATTTGTTTCAGCAAAGATGATATGATTATTATGAGGCATATGTGGCAGCACAAAGAAGCCTCAAACGTCCTAATCTGTTGATTTGAATGTATGAAAGACGTGAACCCAGAAAATCTTTTCGGATCCGTTGTTGTCTTTTTCGATGTGATTCCGTTAGAATGAATGGCAACTGTGCAACCACAATGAAATTTACCAAATCAGTTATGAACGATGTCATGAGAGGGAGTCATTTCCGTCTAATCACTTGAAATTGTTCACCGTTGATATCTTGTAGCGAAACGGTGGGTGGGATTCGAAGCCTAAAAAATCTTTTCAATATTATGTGAGAGAGAAATAGAAAAATAATTGATGCTTGACAGTTATTACCGGTTATGGTTGGCCCGTACCATTTCAAAAATCGGGCCAGATTATTCCACCATTAACCCGGTTTTCAGTCGTCACGGTGTTGTGAACAATTAGATCACCTACGAAAGATATAATTTTTAAGAGATCGCTGGACCAGTCAATACTTTGAATGTAACCGATGCATTTACATTTTTCGACTGTGAAGGAGAGAACCTAAATAAATTTCTTAACTCTAAATGTTAAGTTATACTGCAAAATCTTTAACAATAACCTTCTGTAAAAAGTTAAGCTCGCGTTTCATACTACTTCATAATTTTATGGTAGTTCATATGGAAAACCTTTTCCGATAGCTTAATAAGCCTTTGCAGTTGTTTATCCGCAGACGTATTTTAATTGTTTCCATCTAATACGATCAAAAACAGCATTGTATGAGAGTTTTCATTCGTGTCTTGCCCGTCGAGTGTGGTTTTGCTTTCAGATCTCAGATCATTATTTTACAAACTGTTTGCAGTAGCATGTTAATTGCGAGTATCGTTAATGTTGTGTTGGACTGGAGTATTTGATATCTCTCTAGTTCTATCATTCACTTAACTTAAGTCACTTTTATTGAAAACCACAAGTCTTCTTTCCGTATGATATTGTACCAGAATTCTACAGTTTTCATATTTGAATGTCTGATAAAGCAATCTTATTGTTTTTCAGCAGCACTATACTGATAGTTTCATTATTTATGCCAACTGATAAGTCTAAATTTGCAGGGGTGTTAACGCCATCTTAACGGTTTAATTTTCTTACACATTGATGTAATGCTTACAGCCTTGGGTATGTAGTGGACATCTTTTTATTTTAACCTTTTCTCACCATCTTTTTTGCTTCGATTCCTCAATTTGGCCTCCACGAATCGTTTAGTATATAGTTCCATCCAGGTTCTAAACAAAATTCTTTGAAGATGTTTTCAGGAGTCCGACCATAGTTAAACAGTAAAGCCTAATTTACATCCAATCATTTTCAGATTCTAGATAACTCTTTTTTTACTCAAACGTGTTAATGTTCGAAGTTCCAACAAGACAAAAACAAAATCCTAACCTATAAAATAATCTTTTTAATCACTGTTAATAGTTTTGACAACCATACTTTTCAAAGGTTTTAAGACTTTAACTGCTAATTAATCTGAACATAAAAATTAAATTAAATTCATCCCCTTCGTAAAATGCCATGGCAAAAATTTAAACACAGTATCATCAATGTAAACCATTTTCGATCCTTTCGTTCAAAAATAAAGACAACACAATTTTTTTTTCATCCTTTTTTATGGTTGATGTTGTCAAAATAATCAAAACTTAATAGTTCGAAAGTAAGTACATACCAAAACCAAAAAAGGTTTAGAAATCTTCTTCTCAATATTCGTGTACAGTCGATATCTACACAAAAGGATTCGCACTTTTCGAAACGAACTTTCACAAAATATAATAAAATTAACGAATTTGTGCTCTTTCTCTCGTCCTACTACTCAATACTCATCGTACTCGTGATTGGCGTATCGGGGGTGGTCGTATATAGCGCAAGAGTGAGAAGGTAAAATGTAAATATAAAATTAATGACATGTTAATAATATTTATAGGCGTAAGAAGAAGAAGGAGAAGAAGTAAATAAAAATTTTGACATTTTTGACAAATTTCAAGTTCGCATTGTCTCGCTCACGAAACGGTCTATATATATATATATATATATATATATATATATATATATATATATATATATATATATATATATATATATATACAGTAAACACTCGTTAATGGTGTGTATTTATAAACACCCCTTTATATCCCAACAATGGCACGTGTCATCATTTGATAATCGTTTATTTATGTATTAGATAAATTGATTCTCCATGCCATATGGCATTTTGTTTTCATAACAGTCTGCCCCATCAACCGAGTGAAATGTTTCTTAATTTTAGCATAATCATCAGAAGATAATTAATTATGACACATGATCAATATAATAATTTCAAGGATTATTAATTCGTTATATGTTCTTGTCTTTAGACAAAAGAGCTACGTCGAATGGAAAATTTTATTGATTTCGCTTATCATCTGTATGTAATGATAAATAGTTTTCTAATTTGAAGTACCCTGTTTGTTTGTTGTTAAATGAAAAGGACAAGTTTAGAGTGATGGGGCACTGGAGGAAAAACTGTTCGATATTAAGAGTTCGTTGATATATGTACTTTAAAGCCTTTGTCAATGATAGCGGCCGTTTTGTTCCTCTTGTTCTTTGATTGGATGGCAGTGGTATAAGATCGAAATTAAAAAATTGTAGACAGATTGCGATTTCGACTATGTACAGTAGAACTAATTTTAGGATTAATTTAGGGTCTAATTTCAAACGGCTCAAAACTTAGCCCTTCACATATCATTATTTTAACGTACAGTTACAATTTTATTTATTATTGGGGTCAAATTTAATGTTTTTCATCAAAATTGAATGAGATTTAGATTGACAATTATAGTATCACCAGAATGCATTTGTCAGGCACCGTAGAACCCAAATAAAACTAAGATTGATATTGCAACGAATATGCCTTGTGTATATATAGTAGTGGTCAGAAGAGATATACAGTATATATAGTAGTGGTCAGAAGAGAAGTGGTCAGAAGAAGCGAATCCTGCCGAGGATCTTGCAATCTATTTATGTAGTATTTTAGTTTTAGTGAGTGAGAGATGTTATCTTTTCGACGCCCCAAGTGATAATACTATTTAAAGGGAAGAGATAATACTATACAACGAGTGAACGTTATAAGAATACAGTGAGTGATTTGAAACCAGTTTTTTATGGATGGAAAGATTTAGAATCAATCATACTCGAAATCATGAGATAGTTTATCAATAGTTTTAATACAGAATGAATAAAACCAACACATCAAAATTTGATATTTTCCACATGGTTATCGATGTTGACCAAACAAAAATTTAAAATTTTCCTGAATGTCATTTTTGTTCTTTACACAACATACAAATTTTACTTCTCTCAGAGGTGTACTTATTTATTTGTGTTTATATCTTCAATTTAGGCCATAAGTTTTTCGCAGTTTAATTTTTAACATCCTATATGGCACAGACATGGAAAATTAATCGGCACAGGTGTGCTGATCTAAAAAATGTGTTAATCAGCATCACAGATCATAATCGGATGATAAAAAAATTCTCCATGCATCCCGCCTCAATTGTAATTCCAACCCCAGTGCCTTCCACTCAAATTGCCATTATTAACCAATGTGTTATTTGACAGTTGGATATAATAAAACAAGATGGTGGATCGAGAGTATAGACGTGGCATTTTTGTTGTCAAATATTAACATATAAAAAGGATTTGACAACTTTTTTGAGCTATCTCGGAAATTTTATTGTCGGCTTGAAGAACACTCAAAACATATATGTATGGAATTCGAGATATTTCATATATCCACCACGGGCACATTTGCAGGTGTCGATTTGTTGTACCCAATTTTCTATGATTCGATAAAACATTTCAGCGGAAATCGTTCTTACAATATTTGCTCTGAGCTCTCATACGACGCTGGATTATTGGGATTGGACAATTATTTAACGAAGCTACAGCACCATTTCTGGATAACCAATCTACAGCACCATTTCTGGATAAAACACATTCATCGAATTTAGATTTCAATAAGACGATTGATACACCCGCTGAGAGACATATCCCATCGTGTCTTGTTGAAACCACAAATCATTAATTTCTAGACCATGAAATTGAGCAAACAAACGTATTGATCATTTTCATCAGTTAAAAAATATGGTCCAATTACACCACCAGCATGAAAACCACACCATACAATCATATTTTGTGCATGAAGTGATGTTTCTTGAAGCACAACAATTCGCTGTCTTCATCACTGCATATGATATTGCGATGAAATTACTCATTTTCTTTTATCATTTCAAGAGCCCAATCCGAGAACGTACGTTGTTTCATATGAGCAAGTGGCTTTTGTTATTGTGTTATTCTTTGAAGATCCTTTCACCACATGCGTGGTCCGAGCGTTTCTCAATTCTTGGGAATGCCGTGGAATCGACTGTAATTGTTCATTTCAGACGAACAATTGAATGACAGTAATAGTATAAGCACTTCGGTCAACCCGTTTTCTAACTGACCCGGAAACGTCTAGCAGCGAATATTTAGACTCAAATTAATCATTAGCTATGAATTATTTGTCTACTGGGACGCTAATTACGATCAAAAGTTGTAATTGACGCTCTTGAAATTGCAGTCACCGGTTCGGAATTTTTGTAGTAAATTTTAATTATTTGTAAACATTTTTCAAACTACAAGATGCATTTACATTATCGAAATTTCACAATGTACAAAGCATAACTATTCAAAAACTTAAAAATAATGGATTCCTTCCTAAGTCCAACATTTCCGACTGGATCTAATTCATACTTCATGAAATGGAAAGACGAACCGATTTTATCTACTTATCGTACTTGTTGCTCGTGGTAACTGATCCAATTTCATCTATTGAATATAGATCTTATAAAGATAATTATCATGAGGCATTGGTTTATGAAGGTCTCAATAAGCAACAGTTACCTGCGTTGGTAACTGCTTCCATTTACTTAACTCATATACCGGTTCCACTTATTTTATGAAAATGATGCAGTTAAAACATTTATTGCGTCTGATTCATCGCAGAGATTAAAAATGCAATAATTGCTCATGAAATATGCTACAAACGCTGGAAACTAGAGATCTTCCTCCAACTCCACTCATTGTTCTAGGCCACCAAATAAATGCGAAAAATGAGATTATTGTTTAGATCACTAAAAAGTACACGCGTCTGGGTTCCAGGCTCTACTAAATCTATTTTCCTAGGGTTGACTGATAGGCTTTGCTCACTGCACCAGGCTTCAACTATATAAATCGCTATTTGCATATTATATAGTACACCTGTATATTTACTTACTAGTATTATGGCGATATAATCAGCATAACCCTGGCAGTAAAATCCGTAGTCACTTAGTTGGACTAGGAGTGAGTAGACTACAAGACACCACAAAAGCTGAGAAAGAACTCCACCCTGAGACATTCCTTCCGGGCGATCGTCGTATCACTACCTAAGACAAAAGTAATTCTCCTTGATCTAATCAGCAATGATCTGGTAATACAATACAAGTGTTAGTGATATTAATAATATTAGATACAACCATTAATACCTTTGTGAAGTTAACCAAGCTGTTTTGCTTATAAAGTCGAACTTTGTCAGTGATAATGGAAATCCAATAAAATTTATTTTACAATACTCTGTAATTTTACACCAAACCTTTGTTATCTAATTAACGTTTGTTTAAATGAAGCGAATTTTGCATCTGTATGGAAAGTCTAAAGAGTTGTTCCGGTTGCTAAATGTTCAAATCCTAAAGATCTAAAGGACCTAAGACCATTCAGAATATTATCTAAAGTTCTTAAGAATGATGTTGATTCGATATTTTGAAAATTATACTATGATACCATATATAGGTTGCAATCTATAGGCAAAGAGAATAAATATAAAGAAGGACGTCTTATATGAACCGCGGTTGCATGTAAATTAAAAATATTACTGAGTTATTTGGTGATATCAAACGAATTAGGATAAACATATATTTTTTATTTCGGTTTCTCTTTCGAACGACAACAAAACAAAATATTTGACTATTTCAAAACTTCGTCTACTATTTTATATTATAATTCGATTGTAAAACGGAATAGATATATTTCATAAATAATCTATTCCATTTTACAATCGAATTATAATATGAAATAGTAAGCGAAGTTTTGAAAAAGTAATATATATTTTTTTGCTGTCGTTCGAAAGAGAAAACGAAATAAAAAATATATGTTTATCATCCTATTTCGTTTGCCATTACCAAGTAACTCAGAAATATTTTAAAATTTTTAGTTTATATGCAACCGCGGTTTATATAAGATATTCCTCTTTTTATTTATTCTCTTTGCTATAGGGTTAAACAAAGTACGGCGAACGTATACTACTCATAATAACTGATTACATTTCCTTATCGTTTGGATAATGATCATATGGGTTTCCAAGGTTTCCGATACTTTGAATCATGACATTTTGCTTTGAAAGTTATATACACGTTTTAATTTATCTCATCAGAGCTATACCGCGAAAAATGAATCATTTCAAGTGATCGGCATTTTGAAGATTGATGAGAACGCGATCACCTTTCATTCTTCAATTGAATAAGGTCGACCAATAGAAAACAGTTTTATTAAGGTTACCCTCAGAATAGCAGCAGCTCTGAGCTAATGCAATCAACTAAAGGTGACGTGGACTTAAGATATAGTGTAATTCGGGATGAACTTTCAGGAAACTACTTGAGATTTCACTTTACTATGGACTATTACCTAGCTCAACAGCAAGACGGTATTCTTCATCAAACAAATCATTTATGGGCTGAGTTGCATGTTTGGGCGTAGAGAAACCGGTAGCTGGATAGATTACATGATTAATTTAACATCAATATAGCTTAGTTGGGTGGGTCCTATATTAGCCGATTGGCTAGTAAAGGAAAATCAAAAGGTTTAGTATTGCATTTCTTGGTGCCAATGATGATTGTGGAGCTATTGCAATCTTTTAGAATTATTCATAGATCAGAATAGATCGTATACAATATGCGCCTTAAAATCTATCGACAGCAGTTTTGGCCAAAATGAAAATCGAGCCGTTCCAGTTGACTAGGAAGTATAATTTTTTTCATTATGGCTCACCCACTTTGAAGATAATGACAGACTAAACTACTCTACCCTTAAATTGGACAACAAACTAAATTGGAAATATTATATACAAGAAAGCCGTTATTTCTATAAAGTTGCCATTGGGTGTGTGGCGTTCACAAATACGACGAATAGTCACGCCACAATAGTGAAGTAAAAACAAAAATAATCTAAAAAAGATTTCGATTCAAATTCTGTAATTCGCTAGAACTGTTGCAACATATAGCCTCACAACAGATATAGAAACGAGATGCAACATACATCAAGTCCGGTCGCATATGCGTGATAAGATGGATTTGATCTTTTCGATCACACAACGAATCAATGACGTCATCAGATCGAAACCGGTCTAGCAAAACGAACATTACTACAGATCACAAAAAAGATGCCATACATTTTCATAAGACAAACGTCTTCATCGGCTGGTTGATTCAGCGCTCTTAGCTTTAGCTGTCAATCAGTGCCACTCTGTGGAGTTCTGGTTTAACTCCCATCATTATCATTAGCTGTCACGATTACAGCTCCCAGCATCAATCATTAACATATATTCTACAGTTTACTAGACCTATATTGATTTATGAGGGCCTATAATAATTGTTTATCAGTGAAGCATAATAACTCAAGCTCTGCAGTTTCTTTTTCATCTCACTGCTATATAGATATTCTAGGCAATTAGTAGTGACCACAACTATTAGGTGCAAATCCATCTATTTATGGATCGGCAGTAATACAGAACTTTATTCCATTCTATTGGAATGACATACTGCCCAGGTGGCGCAGTGGTTAAAGTTGCGGCAGTTGGAGCGGGAGGTACCGGGTTCGAATCCGATTCGAGGCAGGATGCAAAATGGGTTTTTCACCTTCGATCGTTTGGGCGGTGCGATCGGTGCGATAGGACTGACAAGGAGCTATGCAATGCGCAGATGGCTCTACGGAAAGACTCGGACCTATAGCCGTATAGAGTGGTATCACAACGGATCAAATTTGGTCTAAGTGTGCGATGGCAGCCACATCAACTTAACTTTTTTTTTTATTGGAATGACATGGTTGGGAAGGTCGGTTACGAGGTTTTGTAGGTAAATCCATCTTTTCGTATCCCTGGCTACTGCAGTGTTTTTTAGGATAAACAGAAAAGCTGTTGATTGGTTGAGGTATAATGTTATATCTATACTATGAGCTGTAGAATTTTTACGGACCGGTTGCAATCAAACGTGCATCATACTTCATTATGTCGAAGGTAGCCAAGAATTATCTCTCATCTATAACCGAGATCCAGTTAATATGGATGCTAAAAGATTTTATTGCATAACTGATTCAATGCATAAAACAGGGTAGTTACTAAAATACTACTTTGTTATTGTATAATTACTACCTCAGGAGGCAGTTAGAGTTTACCACAAATTAAGAGTTGAATAAATGATCAAAAGACATCAACTCTGTACTATGGGAGTTGTGATGATACACCGCATGTGCAGATAAGATATGATTACTATCGTGGTTACGAATATGAGGAAAAGAGAGGTACATCACTCAATTTGTTTGGGGCAATAAAGACATTTTAAGAGCGACCTGACAAAAGAGTATTGTTTCACGGTTCAAAGAGTATAAAGAGTTGTTTTAATGTAATAATATAACCTGGCTATATCTAGATGAATGGTGTGTTAGAATGAACACGTGAGTTTATCGATACTTTTTCACTGTTGTATTGCTTATTTATACCAAATCTTATTACAAATGTTGAATATGTTAAGGCAATCGACTGTGATGGGTAATGATAAAAACTTCATAGTTGATTTTTCGATAGATCAGGAAAACCTAATGTTAGTTTTGACTTCCAGAAGTATATTTTCTTGCCGGTGGTATAGATTACCAATTTCAAAAGATTTTAATCAATACGTAGAGACGTCCTGAACGTTGATAAACGATCAATCCCGCTAAATGTAGATTATGGTAAACCTTAATATTGAGTTCAATGTAACTGCCACAAATTATATGCCAGTACTCAATTAATTTGCAAAATTACAAAAAACGGTCTGCCCTACATAATTAGAATCGTTCAATCTATTATTTTGATTTAATTTGTGTTTTCACGATTTTCCGAGGCTCATTAAACGATATACTCGTATGTATGTATGTCGATGGTTGGTAAAGGTGTATTTAGAATTGTTGTTGCATAAATTCTAAGGTTGTTAAAAATAATAATGATAGTAATAACAGTAATAATAATAAAAAATACAGAATGGTTATTTACATTTATGCTTTTTGTATTAACGATTGCGTGACCAATTTCACTAAAAATTACATCATAAATTCACATCAATTAAATGAAAATTTATTTATATTCTGTAATTAATCTATGGATGTAATCGCGCGGGGACGACATGAATTTTAAATATATACGAGGTATATATATATGGATATACATATATAGGATGGCGATGGGGAACGGTTTTTGTTTCAGTCCTCCGGTATGAATTAATTATTTTCGAGAATAACTTTTTTCTTTTTTTTTAATTTTGCTTCCACATTTTTATTGTCATTGTGCCTCGCGATAATAAAACATAATAACGACAAAATGTGGGTGGTGCGGCGGTTGCAACTCGTGGCAAAGTAGTTGAAACTTTTTGATTTTTTGATTTGTATATCGCACGGGGTTAGCACTTTATGTCTGTTTTATTTATAGATTTGTTCTTTCGTGTGAATCGAAACTATTGTTAATTCATTTTAAGTGAAATTAAATGATTTTGATGTTAGATTAAATTAATTTGCCATAGTTTTTGGTGTCTGAGTATACATGATTTAAGAATTTCTTTTAATTGGGCATTATATAGGGTTGGACTATTCGATAATCGAATTTTATGGCGCCGCTTGTGCGTCTGATATTACCCAACCTGTCTATTGTTTCTATATATACACGAGCCCAACTTTGTAAAATTCATATTGTGCTATGTAGTCTACATGGTAATGGCAATATTAACGTCATTCGTGTTATGACAGATTGGTTTAATGTAAGACATTTACAATCGTTTAAATTGATAAATATTAAAAACATTCTTTAAGACTCACCACTTTGAGTCTTCTATAAATGAAATGCCTACAAGGTAATTTAAGGAACAATTCTGTACTCACAAGTCTACAATCTTTTTCGGGGTTCGAGGCACTTCTAAGTCTTTCGCGATTCGCTTATTTACGTCCTTACCTTACCCCATTATAGTCAAATCGAGGACATACGGCTATAGGTCCGATTTACGTAGAACCACCTGCATATTGCTTAGCTCCATGCCAGCCTATATTACTGACATGGAAGATGGGTTGGCCCATGAATTCTGCACTCCAACAGGGATAAATGTGTCCATTCACATCGCACCGATCGTATGGTAAAAATCCCTTTTGCATCCTGCCCCTATCGGGATTCGAACCAGGTACCTCCCGCTCCAACTGCCGCAGTTTTAATCACTGCGCGACCTAGGCAATACTCTCAAGTCAAAGTGGCTAAACTCAATATTTTCAAATTTTCAGGAAGAGGATTTGACATTTTAATTATTCATTTCATAAGAGTGTTTATAGGTTCTTCAAGTGAAGTAAGGGATGTAAAATAAGTGAACCTAGTTGTATAGGGAATATTATTAGGGAATATTTAATTCATTTTCACATTTATAGTTAACTCTTTTATGAAATATCTAATTAGCATTTCAAACCCTCTACTTGAAAATATTGTGTTTTGACTTGTGAGTACAGTTTAAGAATCAAAATCATGAAACTGCATTATGATTGGATAAACCAACACGTGCACGTGCATTCACAACGCGTACTTCCGAGAACATTGCAGTTCAAGACTTGTATCTCAGTATGTGTCTTAGCATACACCAAAACCAACTTGACATCGTGCTTATAAGAATTGAACATTTCACGCCTGTTCTGTGATGAGTATTTTGCATTCAAATCCAGTAGGAAATGACCATTCGCAACGTTTTCGGTTCAAATGGGGCTAATTGGGCTGTCGAATGTAAAAAATAAAATTACAATTTTTCAAAATAATCTTTTTCGACGACACTCATTTTCCCCTCGGAGGATATGTTGATACACAAAATATACATTTGGGGCTAAGAAAATCGTAGATATGGCTACGATTTGGTACGATCACAAACGACATTTGGTTTAAGCATGAGTGACACTCAGCAAATGAGACAATCGGTCTTTTTTTGTAGAAAGCCGTAAGGATAATTGTTACGCTAACTATCCAGAGGTTCTTAAAGATTTGAATATGACGCTAAAGAACAGGTCATAATTGAACAATATCAAAGTATAGATCATTGTGATGAGATTCTATGAGCGAGGTAGAATCTAGATAGTAATAGACTATATGCAATTGATGAGCATGAAATTGATTGATCTGACTTCTTCTAGTTGTTTGCTACACAAACACAATTAAGAGCTGTTTGGTGATCCAAATATTGCTCTTGATAGTTTCGTTGCGTTTTTTCATTTATCAGACCTTCACAAGCGAATCGTGTTGTTTAGTTCTCTGTCCTGCCTGATTTGTACGGAAATTGCAACGGTAGATTTGCAATGGCCAGATAATAGTCACGCCTACAAATTTTGTTGAAGACCGATAAGTACTCACGTCTTGGACAACTCGAGCTGGATCTTTTGAAATCAACAAATGGCCAATTTGGCTTCGGGATGTTTTTCGTGGATGTGTCCATATGTCCAAATTGATGTTTTTATGAGCTAAAAATGTAGTTGCCACTTTGAGGTCATGACCGATAGCAAAGTACATCATTCTGGTTTCATTTTCTTTCGCAGTCAGCCTGATTTCTGCCAGCTGTAGCTTTTAAGTCAACAATCTGACATCGTGCTTACGTATAGCGCCCATCAGATTATCTAAATTATTGTAAAATGAGTTTTTATCCTGGGATTGGGATACATCAGTGGGTATAGTATAGAGACAAATAAGAGGTTGGCTAATCTCGATTATCGACTCCTTCTCTACAGTATAGCAATATACCGCTTTAGGTTCACATGGTTTCAATTTTATGTCCTGACTTTTAATTTTTTTTTACGAATGCGGAGTATCAACCCAGCGATTCTATCAGATTTAGTCGTCTCCTTCAACAAGCCTTAGATACTGTGGTACTGTGGTTGTATTCTATGTGTGTTTCGTTCGAAATATTTATGAAACATGGATGCCCCAACCCACATGGCTAAATCGAAGTATCCTTCGTGACTATACACTTTGGAAATGATTTAGTTAGAATAACTCCTTTTTCATACAATTTACAAATGAGACGGATTTGGTAAAGAGCAGAAATTAAAAGTCCTTGAAATCCAAAATTTCTTGGTCTGACATATAGATTCCGATGGATGCTGCATTGGTTATACTGAGATCACAACAATGATTTCGCTCTATCTCTATGACTGTTTTCAAATCGAATGCTTATTTGTGTAACCTAACTTACTTAAATAAGCATTTGGTGAGGATTTATTTTCTATCTCTTTCTTGCAAAAAATACTAAATTAACTGTCAAAATTTATAAAAAAAATATTTCTTGATCTAGTTATGTTTTCGACCTTAGCCAATCAAATTCGAGTGTCAAAATTTTTGGACAGTTATAGCTGTCAAAATAAAACTTCTGTTAAAATAAGTGAAATCAATTAGAATGGTTTTGCCTACTTATTTAAGATGGCGGATTATAAGTGAATAAGTTTCAAATAAGTATTGTTTTTGAAAACAGCCTCAACACCAGAGTAAAACAAAAGTCTAAGCAATGAATTAAAGCCATAATGTAAGTGCATCAAGGACAGCATTCTTTCAATACAAAGGTTCTGTCAGAAAATTTTTAATATCCCCAAATACAGATCGCAGAGAGGTTCAACGGAGATCCATCCTATGAGGAATTCACTATGACCATGCAAAGATTATAGAAAAATCGTTCATCAAGAGTGTAGATAGCAATAATTCAGGCTCTTGATATTCGGAGGGCTTACTTTGTGGAACTATCGATTGGTATGGCACAATAGTTAAGAAGGGTGATCGCTAAAAATGCGAAAACTATCGCAAAATAGCCTTTGCACAGCATACAATTTACTGTTGTACATTATCGAAGGAGTAATTAATCCTTTGGCGGAGAAAATTATCGACGTCAACCTAGGATAATTTCGTTCAGATCTGACAGTCACTGATTAAGTTTTTTCGCTAAGGATGATTCTTTTCAAGTACTATGAACTCCTTCGTAAAGGATGTATTCCAAAACCAAAAATTAGTTTCATTACTGGTAACCAAACCTTTGAAGGAGTGATGCGTTCCAAGTCTCTTGGATATCAGCTTGCCGCTGGTAATCGGGCTATACATCCTATATACGTTCATTTGTGAAATCAAAATATCTTGTAAATGCAGAAACAAATAATAACTAATAATGACGTCATGATTTATTAATGCGTCTATAAATAAAAGGTTTATAAACCCACAAATCTCATTTGTTGTCATTGCGGCTCTTGTATATTAAGGAGCATTGGTCCACTAAACATCTTGTATTAAACATCTATTTATACGCAAATAATATTTTATTACCCCCTCCTTCCCTCCCGAATAAATCTGTTTTAGTAAAATTCCATTCGAAATGTCCCGTACTTCAAGGAGATGATAACAATTAAGATTTATATCCGTTTTATGATAATTTCCCATAATACATAAATTGCGTAAAATAAATCGCCGCATGTGGTCGTCGTGAAAAAATCGACCGTGTGCTTATAAAGACATATAATATATTCGTTATATAAATGTTCCATGTTATCATTAACAAGTGACTCTTCAATAAATCATGTGATTACCATGCGCCGCAAATATATAAAACCTCTTTCGATATATAGGCACAACAACTGTTGGTGTTGTTGTTAAGGATATCAGTCGGTTATGTAAATGTGTTTCAAACATGCTATATTCTGTATATATATATATATATATATATATATATATATATATATATATATATATATATATATATATATATATATATATATATATATATATATATATATATATATATATATATATATATATATATATATATCTGTGTGTGTGTATGCATGTATATATGGTACACCTAAGGAGTGTATATAATGTCTAACGGAATTTTTAATGGAATTTTTTCTTATTAAAACATGAAACCCCTAAACGAATATGGAATCCTCAACCCGCTTATTATGAGGTGATATATATGCGATATTGATCAGCAAGTCAATGTCATGCTCGTATATATGTATATGTTCAATTATGCTATATAGTTATGTATGCAATCGGAATTAATATCGCAATTCGATTCTATTATTTAAATTTTATTTCTAGGTTAGAATTGTTATTGCATACATAAGCCGTCTGACAAATGGAAAATTGATTTTCTACCAACTTGCCGTTGTGGGGATATCACGAAAATTGTGTATGCAAATATTTTTTATGGATGTGATAGTACGAGTATGTGGATATACATTTTCTAAACGTTTATGTTAAAATATTTATGACATTATTATTATTATGTTTTATTGTTTTTGATGTTAAGTTTAATGTATGAACGAGTATAAATGGATAGAATTAACAATAAATGGGGTAGATACCACGTTCGAGTCCCGATAGGAAATTAGAGTAGATTAAATTGATGAGATCGAATTAGATAAGGTGATAAACAGGATTCCAAAGAAGTAAACACTGATCAGGAGGAGTAAGAACTGAATCGTTACTTGGGGCCACACCAAGAGTGGTTTAACCTTATAGGTGCATATAGTAGAACGAGAATGATATCTCTTAAATGTTCACTACGAATGGATTTACATGGCATTTATGTCTGGTTTCAATGGCATTTATCTCGGCAAAGATATAGTTTTTTAGATCTTAGATGGTGGCTGGACTACTAACATACAGTTTGCATTAAAAACCTCCAAAAAAGTAATGTAATATCGTTAAATCGCTTAATCTTGGAAGACAAAACCCTATGAATTTCGTCAATAAGCTTGATCTGTTGTGCTAATTGGTTCTTCTATGCGTGTAAATACAAGTCCTTATGCATAATTCGCCACAAACTAGTCCTTGGAATCCTCAAATAATCGGTGGATTGTGGGTTATTTCGAATTAACTCTCACACCTTACCTCACGACAGTGACATTATCTGATGTGTGAGAACAATTTATGGCTTTGGAGCGTCTACCACGGAACCCATAGCTTCAAAATTACACAGCGAACAACCGAAAACTGTTCATTTGGAGCAGTTATGGTGACGAAAATATTTAGCATCTAGCTCTGAATATTGTGAAAAAAAGAACTAAGACGAATCAAAACTTCCAGAAAAAGGACATTTTCTTTGTATATGCTTACATTTACCACCCTTAACGAAGAGAATCTGCAAATTAAGATTTAAACCAATAGGAATACAAGCTCACGTATGTCAAAATGCTACTAATTTCGTTCCTTCATTAAGTGAAGGTTCGGGTCTAATGAAATTTATGAGTTTTCAAATTGGCAAAATTTTGGAAAACATAACTGTCCTTCCTCAATGTTATTTAAGAAAAGAGAGCTGATTAGATTGGCTAAATCGTTAGGACGCGATTTTACAGATGATGTAAATGGGAAAAATACTTATTGAGATCTAGACTTACGAGGCCAAAGTGATTATACTCAGAGATGAAATAAGATACTGGATCTAATAGATTTCTAACAAGGAAGGCTAAATTTGGATAGCTTTCCGGGCCAAATTAAGATTTTTTAACTGTTGGAAGACAAAATGAACCAACTTAATGATATAATACACTTTATGTCATGCTGTAAAAGTTAGCCGAAAGTTTCCAGCCGAAAAAATAAAATCGATAATGCAGATAGTGTCTTTACTATTATTAGCCGAAAGTTAAAATTTTTATATTTTTTTGATTGATTTCTAACCAAAAATTGATTTCTAACTAAAAAGGTTAATTCTAATCAATTTTTTTTGCCAATAGCTATCACTGGAAAAAAGTGTGGGTCAAGTTTCATGTGGGAAGTCCGGAAAAATTCTATTCCTTGAACCCGTAGTGCAAATATCTTAAATCTCTATAAAATCAACCTCTAGAGTGTTATGGCTAGATATAAGTTTATTTTAAACGGTTTGTCAATGGATATTTCTGGAAAAGAATTTGGGTCAAGTTTCAAATTTTTTTTGAGGGATAGCCATTGACAACCCGATTAGAATTAATCTATATCCAGCAATAACCTTCTAGAGGTGGATTTTATAGAGATTTCAGAATTTATACAATTACATATGAGTATTTTAATTAGTTTTAATGTAAATGTTTTTCCGCTAGTTTGAAAATTTTACGAAAAAATTGGAGAAAAATGTTTGGTTAGAAATCAATAAAAAAATTATAAAATTTTTAAATTTCGGCTGGAATAGCAAAGACACTATTTATATTTTATATTTTCGGCAGGAAACTTTCGGCTAACTTGAACAGCATCTATATGTCACTGTTTATATACTGCTATTACAACCACCATAGGATACAAATGTTAATGCATTTACAAACTTCTCAATAACAATGTAATTATATTGGATTTAAAGTACTCACGGTACTGAAGGATCGTTGTTTGGCCAACCACATGGGCGATAATGAGATGTAAACTATAATTTAAACCATCTGATAACGATCGATACATAACTTAAGAGTCGACCTATGTTAGATGGTAAATGTAAATACAAAGAGGACCTAGACAAGGATAATCGTGTAGTTTAGATGACTTTTATGACTATACATGCTCCCAATATTCCATTTAAAAGTAAAATTTTGGTTCTAAAAGATTTAAACATATCGACCAATATAAAGAATCAAGATTTCTGAAGCGATTTTGAGATTCTGAAAAATATTCTGCCAACACAAGTATATTTCTTTCTATTAAGGTAGTATTCTCTTAGATTTTGTAACGTTAATATATACGAGAATAAATTTTTCAGTTGAGCTGATTTACATGTGACTGATGCTTCTGAAATGGTAAAACACTTATCATTGCTTGGATGTATAATATAGAGTCAGATCAGAGCTAATATGTGCTTGAAATATAAAAATTTTGTGTCGATACGTCAAACAGTACGAAAAAAACGCTAAAAATACTCATAAAGTACAGATTCCATCCAGCTCTGTACGATATAGTTGAATCTATTTTACTACTCCAGATAATATTTTCGAAGCGTTTATTTGTGCAGTTTTCTAACTTACACGCATGGAAGATGTTTTTTGAATTTTAGGTCTCAGATCTACGTTTGCTTTATTTAAGTATTTCATGTATAATTTAGATACAAGAACATCTCCGCTGCTAGTTACCAATTTTGTTTGTTTCCAGTTACACTATAAACCACAGCTTCGTAAAACATTCATATCGTAAGATTTTCGTCGCCGGTTGTAGCTTAATGGTTAAGAGAGTTTCTGATCACGCCGCGGTCTCGAGTTCGATTCCCACCGTTGGCCAAAAATAAACATGCAACAGGATGACATAAATACGCGTTTGTAGGTGAAAACATTCGTTGGGCTGACCACCTACAATGTGAATTGGTCCGTAAGGTCTCGTTTGAGATGCGATCTCTAAGCCATTGATTATTGTAAGATTTTACTTGTGAAAACTGAAGCATGCGCTTCTCTTCAATCGCAAATAACTGACATGGTTCGAATCCGAAAACTTTAGAAAATCGTGAGGAAGTCCATCGATCTCATGGTTTGATCGTTTTGTAGCCTACGATTTCCAAAATCCGACCGAAATCACTGCGTTTAAAAAATTTGAGTTGATTGCTCAACTGGAGTAAAGTACCATAGAATAGTAATATTTGAACTAATATTACTATTACGATGCCATTATCTGTATAAACTGCCTGCGTCCTTTTGCGTTCAATCGAATATAATATAGTTTTCTACATGCTTTGATGGCGCAGTGTTTGAAGCTGCGGCTATGGAGCGGAAGGTATCGGGTTCGTATCCCGATAGGGACAGGGAGCAAAAGAGATTTTCACCATCTGCCTTATCTGTGGCTCTCTGTTGAGTTTAGAATCCATGTGCCGACCCATCTTTCATGTCAGTACTATATAGGCTGTGGCATGAAGCTATGAAATGTGCAGATGGATCCACGTTAATTGGAACTATAGCTGCATATCGTAGGGATGTCAAAATGGGCCAATTAAGCCTTAATAAAGGAAGAAACCACAAAACAAAAAACGATTTGAAGCTATTGTTGGGGACAATACTTAATCGCGAATATATACTTGCGGAAAATGAGTAGAGACATCAAAATTTCAATTTATGACTGCGCGTGTGAAAAAGTGAGCTATACTGTGATAGTTTGCACACATTAAGTGTTCACCTTGTGTTGACTATAAATAACGGGAGCACTGCTCGTGAACTATCTTATTGTGTGTGGACTGTATGAGTTCTATTGAATAAACTGGATGAAAAATCCCAGGAGTCTGCAGTTTCTTTCCGAACAAATTTTTTTTAGAATAAATATTTCTTTAAATCGTTCGTATTTGTTTTGTCAAAACAATAACCACTCTATATTTCAGATACCTGGAGCTGTAGAGAGCACATACGTAAACAGTATGCAATGAAGAACACTTGATGCTACAACTGTTTGATATGCCCATAAATGTAGTGAATTATACACTAGTAAAATAAAATTATCTAGTAATGGTTTATCAGATTCTGTTTCGCGAAGCAAAGTTTAATTTCAAAATCATGAGTTCAGCATCTCAGATCTAGTTGGTGAAATTGGATAAAATTATCTGATCCGTACTACCAAAGAAAAACCTCGACATTTTAATCGAACCAGATTAAACGTTTAACCCTCTAACAAACTTATTCTTACTATTTTTGAATTAATCTCGACAATTCAATAACTTTACACCTATAACAACATTCTAGAAGCCTGATACAGCCAGTTTATGGGTTAAACCCGCATATTATCTGTATAAAAAAACTTTTGTGAAAATCACTTTCCGTCAAACTGAAGTAGGAATTCAAAATGTAATGTGCTAATGGTTAGTTGGATAATCAACCAAAAATGGTGAAATGATAAAAGAAGTGGCAGTTGACGCGGAAAATACTCTTTTCGAATACCGACAATGTTGCATCAATCCGATTACGATCGGTGATGTGGACGAACCCATATATGATTCTCTGTTATAATGTAACATCAATTTCGAATACTAGATTTATAAATATTATAAGCAGCACTGTGCACATGTACGGATTTTGTAATAAGCCAAACAGTGTACGAGACTGTAACTAAGGACAAGTAGCAAATTTTATCTCATTAGTATCGGATTGGTTATGTAGTCAACCCAAACCAATTGCGCCACTCAAGATATTCCTTATTGTTTAACAGAGAACCGAAACCATGGCATACCTTTAATAACCTGCTTGCCATTTAAGTAGAACAAAACTGTAATCAGTAGTAAGGTAGAAGTTTGTGAAAAATATCCTTAACCTTGCTACACCATATACATTCGTGTTGGACAAGCGCCAGTAACATTACTCGTACATGTACAATGTAGATGCTGTAATTAAAAACTCATTTTCGGATTTAAAATGTCAGTGTTGCATATTATAAAATACCATACATAACGTTAATCATTTAAAGCTTTTGAAATTGCTTTCTGGCACAAGGCACTATTGTCGTACAACAGCAGTGTAATCCGCATATTACAATTTTTGCGCAACAAATCTACACCGAAGTGGAAATAAAACCTTGCAACTTCACAAAAATTGGGTTTTTGTTGTTGTAACAACTACTGCATTATGTATATGAAATGCAAAAAAAAAATTGGATTTTTCATTTTATTTTCCATTTAATTTGTGTTGGAAAAATCACAAACAAACGAAAAAAAAAATTCGCAACAACAACGACAGCATAATACATAAAAATGTGCCTACATATAGTTACAAAAACCTATCAAGAATCGTTATTTATTCATCCACATATATTAACGAATGGGATGTAATGTCATAGGTCATAGTGAAATGTAAATTGATGGTGTCAGTTTGCTATCCGGCTAAAAACATTTCTGAGCTTTTTGGTATACAGCAATGCGCAACTTAAACCGTTTCGAGTTCGCGATATACTCTCAAGTTATTACGCAACCTTAATGCTTCATAATATATGGGACTGACCTTTACACAAACAACTATACGTATGTGTGTAATTAGAAATAGATTTACAACGATGTAACATGATTGATGAGCTTTTAATTAAACTTGTATGTGTATGGTATATATTGACGCCCAGGTATTTGTATTTCTTAATGTATATGTACGTACGTAGATGTAGATACTCGTAACAATTCAAAAAGCTCTCGAACAGAATTTGCATTCAAGACCCAACCAACCACCAAAAAGAAAAAACCAAACAGCAAAATACAAAAACTGTAATGTAATCACAATTCATCTGATAAAATCAACAACTTAAAATTCAATGATAATACCTCCTCAACTAGAATACAAATTGTTCACCTCATCTTGTCTATCTTCTTACCGTTTACTTGTTCTCGTTTTTCAACAACTATATTGTGTATATATGTATGTACAGTAAAGTATATATGGCAATGATTGTATATATGTAGTCTTCATTAAATTATGTTAGTTGGAATGATATACAGATTCAACGATATTACAGCAGAATGCAGAAAAATACGACAGAACGAACACAAAAAATCGAAACTTAAAAGTGCGAGAGGGGTTGAGAGGAAAAGCTCGATAGAGGGATGTACATATATATACATAATATACAAAGTCAAATAGTTGTTCAAGGTTTTTGTGTTTGGTTTGATTTTTGTTTTTGAAACGAAGTCAAAAGCAGCAAACACAACAAAATCGAAATAATCGACAAAAAGCTTTTCTCGTTGTGGAAGCTTTCTATCGTTTATGTTTATATATCTGTATACGTATACACATAGATACATTTCTTTGTTTAGTGCCTGACATGAAAATTAAATGAAAAAGCTGTCAAAGTTATGTGAAATGGTTCTATTATTTTTATTTTGAATATTTAAAGTTTTGTTTGGTGCTTGCCAATATCTTTAAACATCTGTCAAACATATCTGCTCGACTGTGTGACATGTTCTATCTTAATCTTGTGGAATTTAGATTGAACATTTAAATGTATATATTATATTGATTAGTATATGTGAAGAATTTGTTTAGTGTAAAGGTATTGGTAACTGTGTATCGATCCAGGTCATAATAATGCGTTAACATACTCCAAAATTGTATCTATCCAGGCGATCCGCATAATCTGTTTTTCTGACAACTGGGCATTGTGTGTGGGCAGTAATTGGACCTATGGTTTTTAAGACCACAAGTTTATATGGAAGATATAATTCCCTATGGGTCGATATCCGATAACTTATTCAAATTCTGCAGAACTACTGAAGATAAATAGTTAAGACATTTGACAAGCAACATGAGTTTTAACCACTGTCAAGCTTTTTAAATCACTTGGTAACAATTTCACTATAGGAGGCGACTTTAATGCAAAAAATATATTCTGGGTATCATCGAACTACTCCCACAGATTGAGAGCTATTTGAAGCAGACAGAACAATAAAATGAGAATTCCACTCTAGGAGAAAGCCAATTGACCTACGGACGCAAATAAAATTTCTGACCTCCTACACTTCTATATTACTTACTTAGTAGTCGAAAATGAAGAAGGATTATCATCGGATCACTCTCCAGTCTTAATGACAATAAGTGACACGGCAAAAGGGAAAGCAAGCCCTCCAAGAAAACAAATAACAAAAAAAACTGCGAATACTTTCACCAGCTAGTCGAAAAAGGCGTCGATCTACAGGTGCTGATCTCGAGCGCCTATATGGTAGAAGAGATCTCGCAAGACTTGGCATACCTTCTGTATATAAATGATTTACCAAATATAGTAGACATTTTCCAATTATGACCACTGATACTAGTACTGTCGAGTTAGCACTGAAACTATACAAAATGATATTAATACAATGAACACTTGGACAACAACTTGGCAGAATAATTCTAAACAAATCAAAATCAACGCACATCAACTTCACAAACAAGAAAGCAGAATACATTCCGGTAATTCTGAATTCCTATTACAAATTTCGTACTATCTTGGCATGACATCAGACAGTAAGCTCAGGTGGAAAGTTCATGTTAAAAAGAAAAGGCAAACTCTGAGCTGACAACCTATCAGGACACACGGCATGAACTACTGAAATCAAAGGTGTGAACGAACTGGGACGAACCGATTTTTGTCATCCCATAAGTTGCTACACCGCTTGAAAATTCAGATTACTAGATAATCATTGAGATTAGAACTCATCTGATCAAAACTGACCTAATGTATAACATAACATCTAATTCAACATCTAGATTCAGCTGAGCTTATTATTACTCGTAAGTGTAGAAAACCTACTAAAGACTATCGAGAATTTTTACAATTAATTTTGGTGTTGGTATAGAAGCTCTTTCCTGGAAACTATAATCTCGTAATGCATATACATTCTTTAGGTTAAGTGAAACACATCAAGCCAACATCGTAGTCCTTAAGTTCAATCAAGTTTTCAAAATGTGTTGATCTGGTCGATGTGAAAAGAAATCGTATCCTTGACGTATACGGTATAAGTAATTGTGATTGTTTCTAGCATTCGAGAGAAGCATCATCCGTGTGATATACAGTCGACAGACGACGTTCATTGTACTTATCGAAATTTTTCAATCAATAGATAAGCATTTAATGCAAATTTCTGATGTAGTGCATATGAAATCAAAGAACAGTAAGAAGACAGTAAATCGAACATGAAAATTTGTGTGATAAAAACCAAATAGTTCCCTCGATGAATGGGTTAGGAACTGGTATACCTAGATTGAACTGATAAACCAAGTCAAAACTGGAACTATCCGATGAATTTCTGGTGCGCCTTTTGAGTATTGCCGATTCTATAGGTCATTTCTGACGTTATAACTAATCTTCACGCAGACATCATTGCCGTGCAGGGAGTGGTTTGGATACTTGATGGTTCATTATATAAAATAGCTTCGTTTTCTTTAATATTTATAACGTGACCATCATTGTTTTCCATGCAACAGAAACGATCATACTCTCTCCAGAAAAACAACACTTGTCGAGATTCTTTAGTTAATACCATAGACACATATCTGGTTTCGTAACTATAGTTTCGAATTAACCATGATTTCGTTGTAATGTGTCACTGCTAATCATGGTTTGCAACTTGGTTTTTAACATGGTCTCGGAATGAGCTATTTTTCTCATCCCATGTCATTTTAGTGATGACAGTGCTAAGTAATACGGTTAGTCAATACCGAAAACTATAAATATTGTGTTTTATGTTATTTTTTTATATATTTGAGTTGAAACTGTCAATAAATAAAATAAAATAAAATAAACTAAAATGAACAAATTAATATAAAATAAATTAAATATAAGCACCAAGAATTTTAATAAATTATGATGAACTGTCAAAGTGTCAAATAGGATGAGAACTGTAGTGTGCCACTTATTTTCATTTCGAAAACCATAGTTTCAGAATCAACCAGATATGTGTCTAGACTCTAGTGTATTAGTATGTTAGTGTGCACACGGAAAAACTCTCAAATGTATCATATCAGAGACCCATATAAGCTTGTAAGAAGTAAAGGTTTTCTGTTGAGTCCGATTCAATTGACTTGGTGTTGAAGAACGAAAATCTGGGTTGAGGAACCCAAAGCTGCTATACTAGTGAGCGCTAAGATAGTTTATCTACCAACAAATAGAACCCAAATATCTACTTTTACATCGACGCCTCGATTTTCCATCTGTGCCAAAACTAGAACTGAGAAGGATTACAAAAAATGTGATTCAATTGTGATTCAACTGTTTGATATACAAGACACATTAATAAATCTGCAATAAGTTAAATATAAGCATGCCTTCTTGGATCAAGAATCGTTAATTTCAGTCAACATTAATATTGACAAACGTTTTTGGCATCAGTTTTTTGAATCTTGCCAATGGAGTCATGGGAAAACGTTGAATTGGAACCTCATCTTATAGATGAGACAATTCTCTCTGAAAACCGATATATTTTCTATAAGTGAGGACATCCCTGACATTAGAGAATTTAACAACCCAACACACTCAAATTGGAAACTATATCAGTTTTTTTATTTTCAACGCTGAAGGTTGAAAATTATAAAATGAGAAAGAATATAAGAAGGAGATGACGCACTAAGAAAAGAAGGAACGACTAATTCACTTTACCAATTAACAAACACAAGAGTTCTGGGTGGCCACCATGGCAAGATTATGAAGCAAGACATACTGAGGAAACAGACAGGAAAATTTTCCAACAAAGCAGTAAATGGAAGTCTTTGTTGTACAAACTGGAAAGGTTAGACTGAACATTTGGCATTAGGCTGAATATTTTCAATATGCTCGTTCATTAGAGCGATTGTTGGATCGATATTTTAGGGATACTGCACTGAAAGCAAATCCTATTAATTCCTAACAACATACATGAAAAACAGTAAACTTACCGCCCAGGTGGCGTAGTGGTTAAAGTTGCGACAGTTGGAGCGGGAGGTACCGGGTTCGAATCCCGATAGGGGCAGGATGCAAATGGGATTTTCACCATACTATTACGATCGGTGGTGTGAATGAACGCATCTATGAGTGCAGATTTCATGAACAACCCATCTTCCATATCAGTATAGGCTGTCATGAAGCTATGCAATGTGCAGATGGTTCTACGTAGATCGGACCTGTAGCCGTACGTCCTCGATTTGGCTGTAATGGCGTAAGGTAAGGACGTAAATAAGCGAACCGCGAAAGAGTTGGAAGTGCTTCGAGCCCCGAAACAGATTATAGAGTTACAAAAAAAAGGAAACTTGTTGAAATAACAGTTCATAAAGTCGTTCGATAAATGGAAAAAAGTGCGGATATTAAGAAACATTGAAAGTTCGTTTGATGTAATAGAATCTCCGCAGCTAAAAGGCATGTTTATAGTGACATGCTATTTTATGGGTTTTACAGCATGTTAGCCCGTACGTGTTAGCCGATTTCATGCTCGATACCAGGAATTCGCATTGAATTCCTGACTTCGTGATTAAAAAGAACGCGATATCTTAGATCAATATTGCGTTTTGGGCCATATATGGTATCACACGCATATTTTTTTTCTTACATTTTAGAAGTTATCTTTACTACTCATTCGTCGATGACCAACTCTCACGTCCATACATGACATCGGGTCTGATCAACACTCTGTACAATTTCAGCATATCCGCAGTGGCAAGATATGATTTAAGAAGTAGACTTAGAAATTAGGCCTCTTCTATTATTATCTCTCCTATTATCGAGAGTAATTAGACATTCAAGAGACTTGAATCTCATTACTGCTTCAAATGTGTGGTACTGAAATCAGTTGCGTCTTGGTCTTGAAAATCAAAGATAAGATATTTGATATTGGATTCGTTGATTTTTACACCAACGGAAGCAGAACACTGTTTTAGTGGATCAAGTATTTTTTCACTCCGTTACTATTTAATCCAATGACAAAAATATCATCTGCATATGCAAAAAGTCGATTGTATTGTGGAAGTAACATATTATCTTGATGTGTTTCAATTTTCCGATGGATGTATTGGAACAAGTGATTTAAAAGTATCGTCGATAGCTCAACTTCTTGTACAACAACGGAACTAAGTTCTCGTTAGGCTGTTCTCCACTTAGACACAGCATTGTTCGTTACTGTTATTTTACACAAATAACATTTTGTCTGCTTTAAATTTAGGAACATCTGGTGTTCATAATGAGATTATTAGAAATAATCATCCGTAGCGAAAAACTCGATCAAAGATTGACCGTTTTGGACGGAATCGTTGTTTCGGGATGTTTTACGTGGATGTATAAAGGTTTCCAAATTGACGAAAAGAGAATGTACTTGTCACTTTAAGATCATGAGCGACCGTCAAGTACACCATTTTCTCATTTCGGTAACATGGTCTGAATTCTGCCAGCTCTCACCAATCCAATATCGTATTCATGTATAGAGTCCATCAGATTATCCAAGTTGCTGTAAAATAAGTGTTTATCGTTGGTGTACATCAGTGGGCACATGTACACAAACAATTGACAATCATTATACGCAAGCGTAGCTTATATGTATTTGATTATCGATTGCTTCGAAGTCCAACACAGTATTTTTTACCTGTGGCCCAATGAGAAATTTAACTATAAGATTGCCGAGGTAAATTTCACTGTGTAGCAATATATTGCCTTGAGACACATGGTCACCACTTTTAGGCCATTGATTTTCTTGAAAAGCCATGATACTCTTTCATACATGTTCCGGGTGATACCACGATAATTGACTGCACTTTTCACATGCCGATCCTTAATCTTATGCCCGGGTTCGTAAGCGGGGGTTCATTAATATTTTGGTGGTATTCAGTTTTCTTAACATTTATAACATTTGAATTGTTTTACGGGCGAGGGCCGTCACACCAGCGATCCAACCAGATTTGTAATAAGAGCCTCCTACGACTCTGTTTACTGTGTTGGTATTATATGGGTTTTATATTTCGTTCGAAATATTTACGAAATATGGATGCCCCCACTCACAAGGTTTCAGTGGCATGCTAAGGTCACGGAAATAAACTCTCGAGTTAAATAATTCGTTCATTGAATGTCTTCAAGGTACAGTTTTGTTTCTTCTAGTGGAGTGTCTATTTGGACCACAGTTGTCGTTTGAGGACCAACTTACGTCGTTAAAGGAACCGAATATCAAGGCCTTCATTCGCGGAGAACAAACCAATTTTAAGACTTAGATTTGAAGCTTGTTTGGAAGGAATTCTTAACCACTCCTTAAGTTTAATTTGCTCCCCTATAAAATTATTAACAATATTTATATTGATTAACTAATTAATGTTACAAAAAAAACATTGTAAGTCATTTAAATTGTTATAGGTTTGATAAACAATGTATAATGTTGGTCCTTTTGGGACCTGCACATTTTTCCAATAAACTTTTAATAACGAACACACACATTCGTATATACAAAATTAATAGCAAGTGATTAATTTAAATTATTATAATTAATTACAGCAATATAGTCTATTTATGTTTAAGTTTTAAAGTGCCTGCAAATATTAAAAATAAACTTACAACCAGGTGTATTTATATACCTGACGTCAGTTAGTGTGTGTTTCTTAGTGTTACATACCTGAAAATATAAAGATAAGAAATTATTAACTAAACTGAGTAGTTTTTAATGCTTTATATATCGGTTGATGGAATAGCACATAAATCAGTTGTCCATTAAATTTGTTACAAAAATAAATTATTAAAAATCATAAAATTTATTCAAAAAAGGTTCAGATTTCGGATCAGTCCTTTCAAAAAGTAAAAATTTTCAAAATTAAATATTTATTTTGTGTGTGAATTCTGTGAATACAGAATACATCGGCATACAGATGTATCTCAATTCTTAAAATTTACTATGTTCCTTCGCCTAACCCCTATACGTAGGTATATAGGAAGTATCTATTTTTTATGTATAGTGTGATAAAGGTTGTGTCAGTTAACAGATTTTATATAATATTTTCGTACCCTTTTAACAGGTGGTTTACAGTTGAATAGTTAATTACGTCAATTTGTTTGTTGATTAAAAAAGTTTATAATTGATAACGATTTTAACACGAGTGTGAACTCAACGATATTTCACCTGGATTAATAAATTTGTCAGAACTATGATTTTGTTCAATTTAATGCTGTTAAATCGAGACGATTGTTGAATTTTGTTGTGTTCAACGGTTGGATGATGGTGGAATGAAATTATGATAAAAATAAAAAAAATTGTCTATTTTGTTACAACACTGATACTATATTCATTAAGCCTATCCAAGTAGAGGAAGTTTGTGATCTTTTAACTGCATTTATTTAGAGCATTTAATTATTTCCAATATGCCACAGGTAACCAACAGAAGAACTCTAAGGAATTCTTTGCTAAGGAATACAATCTGTACCACATCCTTCACCACTCTCAATACTCACTGAGTATGATTTGACTCGAAATGTTGTCTATAAACATGGCATATACTGATATTCTCGAAATTCTGTAATACTCAATTTTCGGATTACAACTTAGTTGTCCTGAACGAATTTTCATAGATCTTTCATCTACCATTCGTTGATCTAATAAAGATTTCTCATGAAGCAATTTCTTTGAAATGCCTTGGCTCTCACAATAGGTCAATGTGGTACTGATAAGTTTTTTCATTCATAGATGAGAGATAGTTCTGAATCCTGATTAGCCAGTTAGTTTGTTTTTTTTAATTAGCACCACATCGGAATGTCTCGGCACCTACAACATGACGAAGTCGAACTGATCTGCCATTTCATAGCTGAAATTAACTTCTGGCCTCCTTTTGTCATAACAAAGTATGATTGTTTTTTTGAAAGTTTGACTATCGTTAAAGATGCCAATATCCATAGCAGATATAACCACATCTAGTTCACAGTATTATTGTAACTAGTTTCGCTTGAAAATGCTCCAATTGATGAAGAAATGGAGGTAATCATTACAAAAATATTGTTAACTGACCTTCCCATCGATTTTCTAACCAGTCGTTTAGAAGTTTAGAACTCATGATTTCACTGAAATACGAGCCTTAAGATTTGGAGCCATAAGATGAAAAGATAAATTTCAGTGTTTGGGTAGATATATTGCATGGATAATACTCTTTGAATTTGTATTCAATAATTTTTCTGCATCTGTGTTTATAGCTTACCTACGATGCGAGGCCCAAGCCCTCATGCTTTCATTATTACATTTCCCAAAGTGAAGCTCTATCGATTATAAATTTTTAGTGCATATATTAGGCTTTCAGCTTAGTTTACTCACCAAAATAAGTTCCAGGAATTTCACTTTGCTTATGTATTAGGATCGTCTTCGTTAAGAGTAAAACTGAAAATGTTGAAATTTCCAGAAGTCCAACTGGCGAAGATTCAAACAACAATCAGCAATAATATGTGGTCATTCGTTGGTAAGTCCAAAAATAAAGTCTCGTTTTTAACTTTCAAGACCACCAATTATTCCAGTCTTAACTGTCAGTCTTCAATTCTAGTAATTTTCACTTTCGCTTACTATTATTTTATCAGACAAATACTGGTCTTTCTAGCAAATCAGATGAAGGTAAATTCAGCAGTTCTTTTAAAGATATAGTATTAATGACATCGAAATAGTTCTAGAATGAGACAGAGCAAAGACACGACTGAACTAAATAAGTTTAATGTCTGCAAGTGTGCAACAGTATGAAAAGGTGGCTATCGACCAAACAAGATCAAGCTAAAATTTTGGCATATCGAATAGGTAATAGTGTTTACCAATATTTGTCTGATTTGTATATATGCTTAACCAACAATTATAGGCTTCGATTACGAGCCAGTTATTCATATTGTACCAGAACATATACGCTTAGGAGCCATTGTTACCAATTATGACCTCTTCATTTCCGAATAATGACTCTCTAAAAACAGATCGTTACACTTTTCGCTTTAGATTATACTCCTCGTTTCAAACCAAACATCAGACGAATGACTTTTTGTCTGAAATGCTACAAGCCAGCTTTCATACTCATCTGTCCCGACTTATTATCGGTTACCACACCAATATCATGGGAGAGACTCATATATTTGAATCCCATCATTTTTTCAAACTTATAGTTCCCACTTATTGTCGGTGACTATCAATTCCGTCCAAATCGGTCAATCACTGATCAAATTTTCTCGGTACGGATAAGCTTGGTACTAGGAAACATCTCGCGATGTACGCCAAGTATTCTTATAGATTTCAAGCAAGCCTCGATCAATCGAGAGAGACTATGGTATATATGCTTTGAATATTTAGGAATACCAAACAAATACATCTGCATAAAATGGCAGTAACGCAGTAACAATGCTGTGTTAAAGTTGAGAACAGGCTATCATGAACTTTTGCAATTACTTCTAGTGTTCGACGAAGAGATGCGCTGTCTCCGATAATTTTTAATCTCATGTTGGAATACATCCTTCGTAAAAGTAAAAACATCAAGACAATAACTTTTGCCGACAATTCAATCAACTTTTTGCATATGCAGATGATATCTATGTGATTGGATTTAATGGCAAAGAAGTGATAGAATTACTTGATGCATTGGAACAGTGTTCAACTGCCGTTGGTCTCAAAATCAACGAATCCAAAACCAAATATCTGATCTCTGGTTTTCGAGAGCAAGGCGCAATTGTAGTAGTAGTTTAATGGAGTAATGAGATTCAAGTATCTTGGAGAAGAATTATGCGTCTGATATATTGCGCAAAACGCGATATTGATGGCACATACCGAGTTCTTTTCAATCACGAGATCAGGAATTTAATGCGAATTCATGACATCGTGTATGAAATCAAAGGTCAGCGAGTTCGCTCGCTCGGTTACGTTCTGCGTGCTGATCACCAAATTGATACAGCGATATTCAAGGAGGGAGCCACGCTCTCAGCGTATAGAGCGATTTGGCATCTGTCAATTGTTTACAACATTATGAAGAGCTGGTTCGTGATCGAAACCGATGAACTCAGATTGTTGACATGGTACGAGCCAACAATGGCCTGTAAAAACATATAACAATACTATAACTATTTCGTCACCGATCCCCGGGAAAATAATTCTTGCCAGAATAGTGTAGGACACTATCTTGTATCTGTGCAGCGAACAGCAATCGTGGTATTGTTTGAGTATTTTACCTTTTCACCTTTCCTATATTTTGTTATAATAATATAAGGTAAAAAGAAATTTCCAGAAAGTTATGCTTCCAAATATCAAGAGATTTGAATTAGTGTAATCATCTCAGCTGATATTTTTAAAACGCGTCAAATCCAGGTTTTCTAAGTAAGAATGATCCAACCAAATTAAGTCGCATTCTTGACAAGCCTTAGAGTTACTGTGATGGTATTCTGCAGGTAGCATGAGAAGTAGAAACACAAAATATTTACTGGCTCATCCAACAATTTTAATTGGATTTAGTGACTGTGCTTGTTTAACAATTAATACCGCTATAAGCTGAACGACCTCGTGTTTATATACACATGACAACCAAATTATTATTTTCCAACAATACCTCACTGGACATACCTTTTGAATTTACATTCAATAATATAATTTTGTTCATGAGATCTCGAATCACCATAACATTGTGTTTGTTGAAATGGAAAATTCGAACATAATATCCCGAAGTTCCGCCTTGGTAACAAAAACATATTTTCAAATTTAAAATTAGCAATGAAGAAAAAGGCAACCATCTACATACTTTAGCTAACATCCACCGCATATATGTTTATATTCTGTATGGCAACAAAACCAAAAAAGTGAAGAAAAAATGGAAAACAAATTTTTGTGTCAATATTACCATTTTATGTATATATATGTGTGTGTATGTATTCCTTCACTTTCCCAAACAACCCAACCTAGAAAATAAAGCCATTTATCCAAAATTGATATATCATGTCTAGCAAACATTTTTGAAATCCTAAAATAAAATAAAAAAAAAATTTATAAATTTTTTATTAAAAATTTTCATTTTTTTTTATTTTATTTTAAATAAAAGGATATAATATAATCCAATAAAATATATAAGATGGTAAATACACACACATACACATAGATGTGAAGATATATGTATATATCCATGTACATGGCACAGATGGTATTTTGACTAAACAAAATCTATTCATAATTTATTAAGACGTACATCTAGATGCTATAGTCTTAGTATTATATGTATGTATAGCGACGAGTATAATTCGAGCATATATGTATATATATATATGTGTGTGTGTGTGCCTCTTGTACAAATCCATTTGGGAGCATTGAAACGAGAAAATGTTGAAATGATAAAAAATGGAAACTGTGGAAACACGTTTCGAACCATCGAACTGCGAACAGCTATACTACAAATATACATATTTAGATGCTTGCTTTCGATAGTTTCGATTTCGCGACATATAGCCTACACATCCCTGATTTGAAGAACTTGAATACATAAAACACTTTTTTTGTAACGTGACAATATTTATGATGGATAATCTTATCAGTAATCAATCGTATTTTGTCACATTATGATTCAAAACATAGAAAGATTCAAGAATAATTTTTGCGGTACACCTGTTTGAAATATAGAAAGGACCGATTCATGCTGTCTTGAAAATGGTTAAAATTGTAAAAAGAAATTTGTGATTTGATCAGAAATAAAGCGATATAATATAGACGGTCGATAAAGAGATTGCGAGCTTACAGATATTTGCGAGTATTATATATTTGCGAGTTGTTACACATACTCCTGTTTGGTTTTTGGCGAGTTCGAATAAATTTGATTTTATTGCATCCGTCTACATACGGAATTGAATCGATCATGAGAGGTCGTGGTTTTTTAACTGGTAATATGGGTGATTGACACTGGCAGTTATACGATTTGTAGATTTGGTCAGTACTACTTTGAATATAGTAAGTTGGCGTTGGCAGCAATTATCTATCCCTTATGAATCTAATATATATTATGATACATTAAGACGACTGTAGTCTTTTCGAACAAATTTGTACTCGTAGCTGGCTATGTCGATGTAATTATTAGCCGTGTTTTAATATTCGTGCTATCCAGAGCTCGCTATTCGAAGCAAGGAAAATTTCTATACAAACTTATTCTATTATCCGCCAGTGTCACTGTTAATCAAAAAATAATGTTACGGATGCGGGTGACATCTCTAATTGAATAGAAGTACTAAATGCTCGTATTTAGAAACCAGCATGAATGTGATCGAACCGTGGAGTGGTTTGAATCCCTGCTTGGGGTGAAACGTAACAAAAAATACATAAAAAACATAAATTTTGACATTAAATGCAATGAAATTTTTCGTTTTCAGGTATGAACATTAAAAAACCCATATTTTTCGTATATTTCCCATCTAATAATAGCTGCTCTCGATAGCGGTTCCGGATAGTGCTCTATAAAAATAGGTAGAACTAATTATTTATTTTTACAAATTTTGACATCTAATTGGATGAAATATTAGTCGGGTTTTTTGACATTTGATCTGATCCAGATCAGATCTGGTGCCAAGAAACGACATAAAAATTCATAAAATATTGATGAGAGGTTGGTACTACTGTGACAAAAGGTACTATTCAAATTATATTAAACTTTCCAATGGTACTACTCAAAATTGTATTATTTTCTATAAAATATCATAAATATTATTTTGTCATTAGCTGTCATTGTGTCAGGAGTAAATAATACAAATACGCTAGTGTTTTGGCAACAAAATGGAAAATAAAGATTTTACTAAAACAATTACATTGTATAAATTTCAAAACTATTAAGTTAATTCTCTATGCAACACAATTCTTGTTGTATTATCTTTAAATCTTTTTCAAAAAAACCAACTCACAGCTCTACTAAATAGTGCGTTTGATGTCAACATTTTTTTGTTAATTCATTACAGTCAACCTCTAAAAAATTTTTATTTCCCCTATATTTTCAAATAAGAACTTATTTTCTGATCAAAATTTGTGATCCGAATAATTATTTGGATCGCATTTTGTTGTTGCTTTGCATGTAAAATTTGATCTGATCCGGATCTCTGTGCGTCAAGAAAAACAGGCTATTATTTTTGGAGAGTGTTACTATCAAATCATAAATGAATGACGATGATTTTTATCGCGATCAAATTTCAGACTGACTTCTTACGGTAACAATTTGTTAATAGTTCTTATCTAACAGAAATTATTATGGCATTTTACATTCACTACATAGCCGAAAAAATTTGTACACAGTTAATTATTTCACAAATTCTATTCGTAAAATAGTAAGAAATTTTTTTAATAGATGGTGCTTTAGTTACAATTAGATTTGATAAGAGATGGTTCATCAGTTTTTTTTACATGAAAATATATTTTACATTTTTTGTAATATAAAATGTAAAAAATAACCTTATGTAAATTAGACGTTATTTACATATAAAACCCGTGTAATTTACACGCCTAACTGTGGAAGTAGTACAGGTAATGGGGTATAGTTCATTTATTATATGTCTGTCTCAAAAATTGTCAATGTTTTATCAAGATATTTAAATGCCATACCGAGGCATTTGCTTAGCAACCATCTTGAACCTATTTTAATTATTCATTTCACATACATTAGAGCATCATTCAACATTAGGAAGAACTAGGCACTGTTTCTAACTATAAAATAACAAATAATCCTGGAAGGTGTACAAAATATGTGTATATCAGCTATATATAAGATACCACAGAGGTGACAATTACGACAAAAACGACAAAAATATGAATGTATTGGTATAATAACTGTACAGTAGGTAAATCAATTGTTATAATGTTTACCTACTTGTGAATTAATTTATTTCTTTTTTATTATTTTGAAAAAACCTTAACACAATTTTTATAATATATTAGAAATTTAATGGTTCACTAAATGGAATTTTGACCAAATCTCAGAGTAGCTCCCGGAATATGGAACATACCTTATTCAATTATTGAGTTGAAAAACTAGTAACTTATATGATTTTTAGATGTAAGCGATTCACTGTATTGAGGGGATATTCCCGGGATATGGCATATACCTTAATATAGTTTAAGACACACTCTATTAACTTCTTAGTGGTTCACTGTATTGAATTTAAATGCTGTTTAACATATTGAAATGAATTTTCATAACCTATATGGTCAAAATATCTTTCAAAACTTTTTCTTGCATCTGGGGCACTGTAGTCTGAATGATGGCTCCGGGAAGTAAGGCTAAAAAGTAGAAACTTAAAGAACACCACTAGGAGTGGAGTCTGCTTAATTTCAATTAACATGGGGAAACTTACCAGGTCCGAATATAAATGAGAAAGACAGATTAATAGCGCTTTCTCGAATCTATGAGTGCTGGTGCATGGCCGTTCTTTGTTTGTGGAGTGATTTGTCTGGTTAATTCCGATAATGAACGAGACTCAAATTTCATAACAAGATGCCGGCAGTGTTATGGTAATTTTGCAGACTTTGTTTAGCTCTGTTATCCATATTTCTAACGGGATGTTGTTTTAGTACGTAAAAATTGCCTGTAATTGAAGTCGTATTTGGTGGTTGGTCTGAATAAAGCTTGCGTCTCAAATAGATTAATAACGTCTATTAATAATAAAATTGAATAACAAGTATGTGAATGTCCTGGGCTGCACACGCGCTGCAGTGTAGGTATCAATGTGCACCCCCAGTCTAAAAAACTGAGTAAACTTCTGACCAACCTTCGCGGTTTGGATTGCGGACAGAAACTGTTCACACAAACCTAGCATTCTCAGTAAGTGCGGGTCGTAATCTTATATAATTATACTATTTAAAACAAGCCATTCGAATATGAGGGAACAATGATATGCGTAAAAGTGTTTGGTGTAGGCCTGCATGGAGTTGTCATTGCGAAGTCGCCATTGCGTATTATTCTTGCTGAATATGAGAATACATCATTTTACTCTTAAAAGAACACCATTTAACAATTTATTCAGAACTGGCACGGATTAGGAGAATCCGACTGTATTAATAAAACAAGGCATTTGAATGGCCTTAGGGGGTTATGACACTATATGTTCTGAATGTTATTTTCAGAGCTCTGAATGTTAGCGTGAAGAAATTTCAAGAAGGGCGGTTAAACGGCTGGAGTTACTATGGCACTCTAAAGGTAGCCAAATGCCTCATCATCTAATAAGTGGCACGCAGGAATAGATAAATGAGATTCCTTGAGTCCCTATCTAGTATCTAGCGAAACCACAGCCAAAAGATCGAGCTTGAAAAAATTAGTGTACCTTAAACTATATTCAGGTATATGCCATATTTCGGGAAGTCCTCTCTGAGATTTGGACAAAATTCAATACAGTGAACCACTTACATCTAAAAATCATGTAAGTTACGACTTTTCTCACTCAATAATTGAATAAAATTCATTGTAGTTTTTTTCGAACTATAATGGCTTGATAGAGTGTTCTTAAATTATAATTAGGTATTTGGCCATTTTTAAGGATATAGTTTTTTTAGTGTGGCCTTCAATATTTATATCAGAAATTTTACTTTATGAAATCTTCTTTTGTCTTCGTTTTGTTTAATGTTTTTTTATTCTTAAAAATAAATTTTATCTTATCGTTATTTTTTATAAGTTATAACATTGCTTTTACCTACTGTTTCACCAATACATTAACATTGTTACATGCTCATAGGTCATGGCAATA